>AYJT01011702.1:0-26010 GCA_001278415.1 Ocimum tenuiflorum | reverse complement strand
ATACTCTCCCCCCCCCCAGTCTGTTTGAATGGCCTTTAGCTTTGTATTTAACTGAGTTTCCACCAAGGATTTGTATTGAATGAAAATATCGTGGACCTCACTTTTGTGCTTGAGTAAATACACCCACACATATCTACTCGAATGATCAATGAAACTCACATAATATTGAAAACCATTTGAATTAGTTATTGGTGAGGGTCCCCAGAGATCACTATGAATAAGATCCAGAGGTTTGATGTGTTCACTAACAGAATCAGAATAAGGCAGGCGGTGCATTTTAGCTTGAGCACAAGAATGACACAAAGTAAAATTGTATTTTTCATTAAAAGGAAGATTACATGCAAGTAAGGTCTTCTTGACTATATCTACATTACAGTGACCTAATCTTCCATGCCAAAGCTTTAAACTAGGACAAGAAGTTGAAGTAGAAGAAACTGCTAAAGTGGGACAAGGAGCAGCCACTTTGGTTGATGGAGTGAAAACAGCTGGTGAACTGGAAGGAAATGAACTGGATGTAGATGTAGCTGGATTGAGAACAAATTGATATAGACCATCTTTAAGGGAACCCTTGAGGAGAATAGCTTTGGTGACCTGATCCTTGACAACACAAACATCATGATGAAACTCAAAAAATACTTTATTATTTTTGGCAAATTGAGACACACTCAATAAATTTTTGGTAATATGTGGAACATGTAAAAGATTATTTAGAGAAAAGATTTTTGGAGAGGTGGAATGAGTGAAAAATTATGTGAGCAATGTCAACATTTTGGCCATTCCCCATTTGCAATTTGGTTGGACCTTGATACTCAGAAGCCAAATTCAAATTGGATAAGTCATGAGAGACATGATTTGTCGCTCCAGAATCAGGATACCACACGTTTTCTGAGTTGTAGTCTGAGGGAGCATATGAAGAAACCCCTGAAGATCCAAGAGGATAAGAACTAGATTGCAAATTTACAGCATGAACCTGTGGATTGAACTGAGTTGAAGTCAAATTTTCTCTCTGCTGCTGTGAAAATGCCTGTTGTTGCTGCTTTGGTGTAAAATTCTGGCCAAAATGATACCAGCACCGATCTACAGAATATCCAGAAACATAACAAACTTGACAAACAATCTTGTTTGAGGAGAATATTCTTCCTCTACCTCTGTTACTATAACCTCCTCTGTTATATCCCCCTCTACCACTGTAACGTCCGCGACCAGCAGCATAAATTCCTCTTCCTCTGTTCACAAAACTAGCTCCACTCCTACGTCCAATATGTGTGGTAAAATTGATTGTGGGCTGAGATCCATCTGAATTCACAACAACCAATCTAGTTTCATAAGTTAGCAATAAGGAATGTAAATCTGCTACTGACCAAGATTCACGCTTAGCACTGACTGTCACCATAACTGGATCATATTCGCGACCCAAACCATTCAAAACGTGTGTGATTTGATCTTCCTCAGATGCATGGTGTCCAACAGAATTGAGTAAATCACAACACGTTTTTATTTTAGACAGATATTCAGACATAGGCAGATTCTCTTTCTTCAAAATTTGTAACTGATGTTTGTATTGCATTACCTTAGCTCTGCATTGATTGGCAAAGTTTGTTTCCAGGGCTTTCCAAATTGAAGAAGATGATATCAGACCGACCACCAATATCATCACAGTTTCGCTGAGAGATGATTGAATCCAAGCGGATAGAATTTGGTCTTGCCGCTCCCAGTTGGTGTAATCTGGATTCATCGTCCTTTTTAACTCTGATCCTTCATTTTCTTCTAACCATTTTGATGGTGGTTGAACGAGTCCTGTTAGGAACCCTTCAAGACCGTATCCTCGAACCGTCGCCAAAATTTGTTATTTCCAAATGAGATAGTTGGTATCCATGAGTTTAGCTCCTGTAGAGATACTTTGGAGGAAAACTATTTGATTTATATTACTGGATCCAACTCCGCTAGATCCAGATCTGAATGAAGAATCATCCATCGTATAAAGAGATAAAAAATCAAAAAAGGGGCTGAGAAATGAACAAAGAACACCACACGTATCTAGAGCCAGGCTATCCACCTGCTCTGATACCATAAAAGGAAATGAAAGAAAGTGTTATAACAAAGATGATGAAGTATATCAAATAAGAAATCTCCATTGTATTCAATCTGTTGCTATTTCATTGGGAAAAGATGCAAGGGCAGAAGATACTATCACTATATATATATATCTATTTGCATAACCCTACATGCTAGAAAGATGAAGGGTAAAGTTTTATATGTACGGCTGCAATCAAATAAAGACACATACATCAATCAACTATTGCCACTTGTATCTTTATCATTTGTTCATTTATTACTTTTCTTCACACTATTTGGCTGACTGGAATAAGCTGGACCATCATGTGGAATTCCCATATTGTGACCTGAGCTAAGACCTATCAACGAGTTCCTTTAAGTAACTCTCTCCAACCTCTTCAGAGCTTCGGCCGCCATCTGGTTGCAGTAGAAATCCCTCTGCAACCCACAATCTGATGAGCATTGGAACATGAATTACTCTGTCTTCTGGAATGTAAAGAAAACACGGCTTCATACAAGCTGGTAATTGAGTGTAACTCAAAGATAATATACTCAAGCATTGATCATCTCCAGAACCTCAAATCGACATCATATTCCGAGCAATTGTCTCCCATTGTTCCTTAATTCCTAAGGATTTTTTGAGATGCCCACCTCACCACAATTGACAGGGGAAGTCTTCTGCATTGCCCCACAATAGTATTTCCTATTTCAACTAGATCATGAGGACACTCTTCTTCTCCAAACGTTGTTGCACAAAACAGTTTCCAACTTTCATCCATGTCTAAAAGGCCTATCACTAAAGAGGAAGAGCTTATATGACTGGATACACTTAAAAATCTGAGTAGTTATGACAATGCGACTTCTGTTACCATTATCTGGAAAGAAAAATCTTATGCTATCCCGAACATCAATACTCCACATATCATCTAATATTATCAAATACCTTCTACCCGACAACTTTTTTATGCAATTTTTCTCCTAATTCATCACTAGTATCCTCAATGGATTCACCCTTGCGACCAAGAAGCTGTAAGAATTTCTTTTATGTTGTAGTTTTGAGATATGGTAGCCCAAGCACAAACATCAAAGTGTTGCAGAATAACTGAATTTCATATGCATTTCTGGTAAGAGTAGTCTTACCTATGCCACCCATCCGACGACGGAGATGATTTGCCGGGTGGATTTTTGTCCGGTGAGAACATCCACAAGTTGAAGCAAGTAGCCATCAAATCCCACCATACTAGTCTTTCCTATTGTTGGAAGTCTTGATGAAGCCATGGAATATATGGGTTGTTGCTCTTTCATTTTCCTTTCCTTTCCAACCTTCATAGCTTTTTCCACGAGAAAATTCATGTCATATATTCTGCTCTCCAGATCGAACTTCAATACTTTTTCCTTCACCGCCTTCATTTTTGTCAGCAAATTGATTAAGAAACTTGAATTTTTCTGGGATTGATCTTCAGCATGATCACGAGTGGATCTAGACAGAAGAATTTGATCGACGATGTGACATTCATAAGATTTCCAACCCAGCAAGCCATAAAAGCAACTTCGATCTCTAAATCTTCCACTTCTTTGCTTCTTTCGTGAGAACTGTTAAAACTCACAAGAAATTCTAGCAAAAATTGAGCTTTCTCGGACAAAGAATTGATCTGGTTCTTGTGAAACGGAAACTTATAGAGAGAGTGATTCTGGATTGGATGGATAGTATTCATGAGAGAAACTAGAGCTGTGTATGCTGCCATCTCTGACCTCTCAACTACTCAATATTCAGTAAAATTATGAGAGAAGCTAGAGCTGCATAAGCTGCCATCTCTAACCCCTCAACTCTTGTTATTTTCAATAATTCAGGAAAATAAGTAATCAAGTATGAGAGAATATTCTGATTGTTTTGTTTGGCAGATAAGATGATGTTATTTTCGTGATCTGGTGACCTGAGTAGTTGTGCCTACATTTATGAGCAATAAATTTAATCATGCAGCAACTTTCCTCAATGATTTGAATTTTCTTCTGAGGTCGATGCTAAAATGCCTACATATTATGATCATTTTCGTAAAAACATTAACATTATAAATAAAATGACTTCTTTTTCTAAATCTAAACCCGCCTAAATGGTCTAACGGAAGAGCTCTTCCTAAAATTGAAAAGATAAGATCCAATTTAAAAAGAAGAAATGATAAGGAAATAAATTAGTAATTTTACTATAATAAAATGAAGGAAATTACAAGGGGAACGTTCATTCCTTGAATGGCAGTTTGTTAGCACTTAGCAGTGTAATAGGGTAAAATATATTCATTTTGACTATACTATTTTTTCCTTTGAATTCATGTTTCACGTTAAATCTATCTCGGTCACATATTAACAAACAAAATAATAGTAAGTCTTCGGGCACTTCGAGAGACTTGGAAGTCCACCCAAAGCTACCCCAAGGACAATTTTTCCACAAGTTGTTTTCAAAATGACTATTCTTGCAAATGTTATTTTCAATTCACATCAAATTTCGGATTTATAATGAAGCTTTCATATTGATAACTAGAGGCATATCATGATTATCATAACATTCAAATACGATAAATAACAAAATATATAAAAGTAAATAAAAGAAGAAATTCTTACTCACAAATATGTTAATTTGTTCTTTCATGAGAAGCCTTTATCTCTTAATTTTTTTCAGGTCTAATTTGCAAAACATAAAAGAAGAAAATGTATTAATAAGCAAGTGTTTCTCTTCTATAACTATTTGTAACACCCCATAATTTAGTGTTCACTTTATTTCAATTATTTATTTAAATTCCAAATGGCGGAAAAATAATGATCGAGGGACTAGCGCCCGAGAGCCATGAGGTCGAATTATGAGACATGTAACTAAGGTTACATGACTTATGTTATGAAACCAAGTATAATATAAAGTTCGAGTTATAACCTAAGGTTCCTTCCAAATATTAACACTTCCCTAACAAGTATAAATAGTGATTGACCCTAGCCTCCCTTCATTCTTCACCTTGCAAACTCATGTGCTGAGACCAAATCCTCTCTACATTTCCAACAAACATCAAACTCTCACTCTTGCAAACCATTCAAGGCATTTGGTAGGGAGAACTAGGAGAAACTTCAAGCCATCTAGCATCACTTTCACCACCATCTTGATCTCAACCTTAAGATAACACCAAGAATCTCCTTCCACCATGAACTTTCTTATATTCTTCTTTGGAAATATGATGAGAATTTGTGATTGAACCATGAAATATTGTTGGATAACTACTTTTGACGAATTGATGCTAAGTCCTTGTGATATTTTCGTGTATATTAAGCCATGAGACCATTGTTGAAACTTGAAAGTTGAATACCATGCATGTGTGAAATATTGAGCTTTGAATCTTGTCTACATGGATAAATCTTGTTGTATTTCGAACCTAGATGCTTATTGAACCCTAGGATCCCTTATTTTTACTTGTGGAAACTAGGAATAGCCTTTGGAACAAGCCAAACATCGAAAATCTGCCATTTTTGTGATTCTTGGACTCAAGGCAGACTACAGTCATTCAATCGAATGCTATGGCATTTGATCGAATGCCTCCCCTTTCGACCCCTGTTTCAACCGAATCCTCCCGTTCTCTGCACGCACAATGTTTTGATTGGGTATTCGATCGAATGGGCTCTCGATTCGATCGAATGGCCCGATAGCTGTCATCCATCCATGAAATTGCAACTGATTTTTGACCAAATGAGCCTTCGAACCATCCATTCTATCGAATAGGGCAACCTATTCGACCGAATAGGGTCATCCCCTTCGATCCACATTGTCTCAACACGTGTCCATTCAACCCTGACCCTTCTCATTCGACCGAATGACCCTGTTTTGCCGATTCAAGTCAAACCTCTGATCCGAACCAACTCAACCTAGAATATAACTCGTACTATTAAATAAACTCTATAAGATAAGACTATTAAGGCGAGCCAAATCTCTCAATCATTTATCATGCGAAATTATACGCAACAAGCGTCCTCACTTGTGTTAATTCGTGAAGGTGATCAAGAACCCGACAATCCCGAAACGAGCAGTCGTGAGGCCAGCGAAACAAGAGCTATCACCGAGATTAAGGTGGTCTTTCCTATATACTAAAACCAAAATTGACTGATTTACTGCTTTATCAAAATATCATGAAATGCTTTCAATCAAATCGAATTGTCACTAATAAAATATTTTGCATTGCCTATCTATCCTCTAATCGGATGGCGGTTAGAATGGTTGTAAATCTGAGACAGCAAATGCTGTCAAAGCCCAGTAATCAAATGATACTGTGGTAATTAATAATCGATCGGATCTTGAAGACTGGAAATACCGAGACTTGTCTTTTCCAATGTGAACTCCAGTGGAAATACCAGATTTTTGTCTAGTCTTTTGCTTTGCCTATATATGGCCTTTAGGTATGCCCAATGTGAGATAAACATCATCTTCTCCAATGTGAACTCGAGTGGAGTCGGGTGATTTGATGCTACATGTAATGGGCTCAAAGTTCGATAGCAGCCAATCTGCCATCTTTAAATGAATCACGGTAACCTTTATGTGTACTAGGCTCCCAAAGCCCATTTTTGACATTGTTTTCAGTTGGTTATCGCTCAAAGACTTCATCATTTCAACCAATATATTTGGGCTCCATCGTACAACCAGTTCTTTAAATTCAATTCTTGATGTCATTTCTTGCATGTCGTGATTTCTGAGTATCTTTTGTACCTGTTTCATTTACGTCATCTCTCTTATGTTTGTGTCCTGCATATAATTGTAAAATTAATAATTAACACTTTTATTTGTCATCAAATTCTTCATTAACAGGCATTACTCATCATTATTTTCTAAAAGAAAATTTACATTCTAACTTTCTAACCGTATGATGTGCAGTTAAACTTCGATCGTCACTACAACCACTTTAATAGTTTAACTTTCAGTGCTTCACTAAACTAACACACTACATCATTTACCATTTAAATGCTACATTTTTCAATCTCTACAGACACTTTATTAGTTTAACTTTTAGTGATTCATTAATAAGCCAAGACACTACATCATTTACCATTTGAATACTACATTATTCAATCACTATAGACACTTTATTAGTTTAACTTCTAGTGATTCATTAATAAGCCAAGACACAACATTATTTAATAAGCCAAGACACAACATTATTTAACATTTGAATGCTACATTGTGTGCAGTCACTATAGACGCTTTATTAGTTTAACTTCTAGTGCTTCATTATTCAAACAAGAAACTACATCATTTACCATTTGAATGCTACATTGTTCGATCACTACAGATATTTAATCAGTTTAACAACAAATGTTTCATCATTCATAAACCACAAAAACTTTGCTTCAGAAAAAAAAATACAACCGAAACACAATCGTTCACTATGGGAGATCGGATGTTTTAACTAGTTGAAAATCGAGATAATGAAGTTATAGCCAACAGCAATTTTAGGAAGGAGAAGCGACAACTGTCACTATGGAAAATCGAAAGTTTTAGCCAGAGATGGTGTTGCCGATTTGTGTTGAAGTAGAGAGAATATAGTTACTTGAAGTTGACGCCAAGTTCTTCTTCGCGCAGTGTTGTTTCACCATCTTCAACCTTTGTGGCGATCGACCGCTAGGGTTTTGAAGTTGTTGCCGGAGCACAGATGTCGTTCGTCGGAGTTCACGTCGCGTAGATTTGGGGGAGAAGAGTTTAGGTGGAGTTCAATTTTTGCGAGAATAGGAGATATTTTTGAAATCTGAATGAACGCATTAATTTTGGCAATTACCCATTTGTGAGATTTTTTTTCCATTTTTCCCCTTGAATGTAGTAATATCTATTACAATGTAGCAAATTCTGTTGCATATGCAAATAATCATGATCGTAGATCTCAAAATCGAACGGATAAAATTAGATCTTAATTCTATCCTAAAGATAAGGTTTGACACTCTAGTGTGACCCTATATAGGGTTTAGGGTATATATAGTGCGACCCTATACAGGGCATACATAGACACACACAGATCTTGTAATCGTTCTTGTATCTTCACTTTCAATATCTAATAAAATACAAGTGTTACCCTTTCGTGGATGTAGATCAATTGACAGAACCATGTTAAATGTTGGATGTTCCTGTTCTTGTCTTGCTGAGTCTATTGTGCATCTTGTTTCAACCTATACTATTATTCGATGATATTATCTGGCAAGTGCTTGAATTTCAGTATCTTCCACAACATTCAAGTTTCATAAAAGGGAAGAAGGAAGAATATTGAAACAACGGAAGCCAATCCAGGGCTGTTTGATTCAATAGTGTGATATTGTTATAGACCTTTAAATATGGTTTACCCAGGTTAATGATCAAATGAGAACAATTCTCTGTGAAAGAACTACGAACTTTTCATTGTTATGCATTGTATAACATATTATCATGTACTAAATTGATTATTATTGTGCTTTATAAATAATGTTAAATTTACTATTTAGTAATGCACTATTTGAATTGTGATCAATGTATTAATAATGATTAATTTTTAGTTCTCACTTGAATGCATTCCTGGTTTACCTATTTTATATGATTTACATGTTAGGAATATCATCGATGCAGAAGTGATGACGAAGAATATAAGAACACACATGAGAGCATGATATTTGTTAACCTGGACAGTTCACCAAATTAATGGCTACATTTGAGGGCACTACCAAGCCTGGATATACACTAAAGAAAATCTTGTAGCCACACATAAACTTGATAACAAGAGGATCTGTTTAAGTGAAAGAATTTAATCCAATTAGGAAAGATATAACATCCTTATCCAAATAGATATTCACAATTTTATTAAGTCTGCCTTGTTGATATATATCCTAATATATCCAGGTTCCACATCCCAACATTACAGGATAGGTAGGGTAGTATACATGGTTGGTTTATCTAGTGTGCTCTCAAAGCAACAGCTTCCACTTAAATCTTGTCGCAAAAAGAAGAGTGGCACTACACTTAGTGCGTTGTAGCACAACACTTTCTGAGTTTTAATGTTGGAGCTTTGTGGTTTATCGAGTGTGCACTCAAACCAACAGCTTCAACTTAATCTCGTCGTAAAAAGAACATTCTAATGATTGTTAACAATAATAGTGAGACCAATGAGTAATTTGCTTCACACAAACTCTTATCAGCTTGTTAACAAATTTGATGAAAAGCTAGATTGAAGATGGAAGAAGAAGAATTATGGCACCATCAAAGATTAGGGAGATGATGACTCAGATATCTCGATATTTTGAAGTGCATTCATCTTTCCAATCCGCCAAAAAACGCACTTGGTTATGCAAAACCAACAGAATTTTTGTTACTAAGAGTATGATCTATCACCATTAATTAGTACATATTTCAATCATTCAATCAGTATAATACAATGTGTAGCATTACTGTATAATAGGAGATCTCAACAACATTTATGAGCACTAAATTTAATAATGCAGCAACTTGCCTCAATTATTTAAATTTTAATAAAGTGAGGTAGCTTCGGGTGGCCTTCCAAGTCTCTCAAAATGCCCGAAGACTTTTATTTTAGTTTATTTATATTATTATATTTAGTGCAATAATATAAACTTCTAATACAATCCAAAATTTTAATCGATATTTTTGAAGTTCACAAAAAATTATTTAAGGTCGTATATTCAAAAAGTATTATAATTATAGATATAGATAACTGCAAATTTAATGGATAATATTAAAATAAAAAACTATGAATTATATTAGAGATATAAATTATTACATTGTTGTCATCAAAATTAAATATTTAAGAAAAATAAAATAGAATGTAATCATTTTGAAAGAATAAAATACTTTTATATCATACCCCAGATAATCAGGATATGCCTCTAGTTCTCAATGTGAAAGCTTATAAATCCCAAATTTAATGGGAATGGAAAACAAGATTTGCATGAATAGACTTTGTAAAACTTGTGGAAAAATTGCCCATAAAATGGGGTAGCTTCGGCTGAACTTCCAAGTCTCTCTCAATGTTCGGAGACTTTTACATTCTAGTTAGAATTATGTGCAACACATGCACATTGTGCCTTCATTATTTTAAAATAGTGGAACTATGCACATTGTGCCTTCATTATTTTAAAATAGTGGAACTGTTAAAAATATAATTTTTATATTATTTTAATCATTTATTTTTAAAAAAGTATTATAATAATAGCATGATCGTTGTTGATGTAACATAATAAATAACAAGTTAATGGATTCATTCAACCAAACAACTGATGTTTATCTAGTTTCAACGTAGTATGTGTTTATCGTAAAATAAATTATGATTAATGAAATATTTAATATTCTTTTAAATAGAATAATAGAACTGTAGAAGTATCAATAAATTTGTCGAAAGTTAAAATGTGTAGAAGTATCAATAAATTTGTCGAAAGTTAAAATGTTGCCTGTGAAAGGGTAAAAATTGATACTAAATATATCATTTTATTATTGATAATCTGCATTGCAAATGGAGATTACTTTAAATTAATCCTTATTGTATAGCTTTTATGATTAAAGTATAAGTTTATCAAAATATCAAAATTTTACCGTATTTACACTAAACGTAATAGTAGTATAAGACTACATGCAGTTGATAGTATATTAGTAAAGAATACAATGCATAATTAACCTGCATAATTCGATAAAAATCAAGTGCATAATTTATACGAACCCTAATTGTAACAATATACACATCCGACCCGTGTCCGTATGCATAACTCACGGTTAATACACAAACATCCTGCCACCACCGTAAGCACAAAAAATATTCAGTATACCAACCCCAATCAAATTCATAATCTAATTACATAATAATGGATAATAAAACTCTAAATCTTAATAGTACATTTTCCAAAAACGAAAAATGCATAATTCTGTAAAATCAAATGCATCGTTCGTAGGAAACCTGATTGTAACAGTATTACCCATCCCAAAAATATATATAAAAATAAAAGAATAATTTTCTAAAATAAAAACGCCAAAAGATATTTCTGTGAAAGAAAAACAACATAAATCACTGAATGACAACTTATAAAAACCTCGACCATGCAAATATCTAAAATAATAAATACCTGAAATATTCCTAACTGCATATGTAAAAATTATGCATGCGATTTATTAATTTAATTTTCAGCCCTTGGATCTTGCCCCATAAGGAGATGATGTGCATCCCTAGGTGATAAATGATAATTGTTCTTAATCGTCCATGATTTCAATTAAAGGATGAGATTATTCCATATTATGCATTAGGCGACTTTCTTTATAAAATTATGCATATTTCGGGTGAATTGGTCATTTGGTAGATATCTAATTAAACCTCTAGATCATGCAATTTTGCAGTTAATGGCACGACGCTTGACTGATAAGTAAAAAGTAAAACTGCTCACATTCAAAATTATGCATGATGACGTACATTAGGCAGGTGGTAGTGCACACATTGTTGCTACAAATCACGGCTAAGATATATGGAAAAAAGAATCGGGCCATGCACATATTTCATATATTTAATTCCTCAAATTTGACATATATAAAACTATCCATGATTTTATTTTCTCCAATCTCAGTAATTAGATATCAAAAGTCGGATAGATGTTATTCATTTTCTTTTATCACCTAATAAATACTTACAATTTAATTACTAACACGTGGGAACCCTGCAGATCCCAGATTTTCTCTGCCATTTCTCTTTTTCTACATTGTGTTTTCTTTTTTTAAATACGAGAATTTTGACATTTCACATGGTAGTTGAGCTTGAACCAACTTAATTTGTCTTGTACCTTGAAGACCATAAGAATCCACTAAGCTACATGTCATAATTTATCGTGAAACAAAAAATTCAATAATATAGGCAAGCTGTGGAATTATTAAATCAATTTCTCATATACGTTAAAGATTTGAGAGATTAGAGAAGTCAGCTTATACAGCTGTAGATAAAATATTTTTACAAAGAAATATTTTAGTCTGATAAAATATTTCACTAAAGATTTTGACTGCAATTCATAGCATTATATTGATATATAAATATAGGAACGTGCAGATTCTAGAGTTTCTCTCTTTTATTTTTGTTTTTAAAATTCACTATCCGACAATTTTGACATTTTCACTTCTAAGACTCATGCCAGTTGAAACACTAAAAATCTGCTTAACATCTAAAAAGTGGTATGCAAGTTGATAAACACTTTTTTCATAATCTTAAAGGTCAAAGTTTTAAAAATTTGAGTCCAGGCCAACCTCTAGGGATGATGGGGAGGGGCGCTGGTCAAGGGCCCTGACTTTCAGAGGCCCTCAATCTTTTTTCATGAGATATATTAAATATATATTAAAAGTAATTGTATTTTATTCTATGTTTAACTTCATTTTTCTCTAATTTTTTTTGTTGTAATGCAATAAAAATTCTTTGACTTTCTATGACTTTTCTTGAAGTTGGACATACATCATATTTTTAATAATTAGAAGTTTCTCAGTTAATTTGGATTTTTAATTTGATCATAAAATATATCTTTATTGGATATGTGTTAAGCTTTAAGATGTCTGAAATACAATGAAACATTCGACATTGATTCTAATAATTTATTTTCTTATTTGCAAATAAGACAAATTCATTTACCATCGAGTATGATCAATTCTTGAAGTACTTCAATTTATCGAAATTGCGTACTGTTTTTTTAAGTATTTTTTATTATATATTTATATGCAAAATATTATTGACCATAAATCTTTCAGTAACAAAGAAATTTTTCAGAGTTGAAATTGTTAAATAATATGTGCGTTCAACTATGTTAAAAGAAAGTCGAGTAAACTAGTATATTATATGAACTTGAGATATCATAACAACATTATGCTCAAATAATAATTTTTTTCGTCATTTTTTGCTTCTTTGAATCATGGTTGTGTGTTTAATTTATTGAAATCGTGTAATTTATATTTTATACTAATTTTAGTTAATGAGCTATGACTATCTTAAGTTAATATGTTAATTTAATAAGTTTTTTTTAGTCGAGATCTGAATAACTTTGCTCATGTACACTGATTTGTCTTTGATTTACACTTATATTTAGTTTAACCCGCTTTACTTAACAAATTTCATAAATTTCAAAATATTTATGCGGAAAAATTTAGGGGCCCGAAAAACTTTTTCCGATCTAGGTCCACATTTTGTCAGGACTGGCTCTAATTCAAATTTATGTGGGAACATTAACATGACGCATTTATTATAATATTTTTTAACTTAATTTAAAATCTACTCAGCTACGTATCATAATTATCATCAAAGAAAATTTAAATAATTGAGGCAAGTTTTAAGTCGTTAAATCTATTTCTCATATATGATATGCATAAATTCTGAGAACAGCCAACTCCAAATCAACATCATCATAGCTACAAAATACAGAAATCTGAAGTCTCTCTCATAATTTCTTGCCTATTTTGCCTGAATTCTTGAATACTAAAAGGTTGGAGATGGCAGCTTATGCAGCTGTAGTTTCTCTCATGAATACTATAAATCTAATCCAAAATCACCCACGCTATTCCTTTTCGTTTGCCATCAACAAGATTGCTTCTTTGTCTGAAAACGCTCGAATATTCCTAGAATTTGTTGAGAGTTTCAACAGTTCTCATCAAAGAAGCAAACAAGTGGAAGATTTGGAGATCCAAATTGCTTCTTTAGCTTGCTTGGCTGAAAATGTACTCGTCTCCCTCACAGCCGATCAAATTCGTGCTGGATCCGCTCTTGATCACGGTGAAGATCGATCCCAGATAAGTTGGAGTTCCTCGAGCAATTTACAGATAGTTGACGCAGATTACGGAGAAGATCAAGTCCAGAAGTGTTCGTGTTTCTTAAGCAATTTACGGATAAAAAAGAAAGCGATGAAGAAAAAAGTGAAGGAGAAACTACCATCGACGTTTGATGCAGATTACTGCAACTCGTTTGATCTGGAGAAAGTGGTAGATCGCATGAGTTCTATCATGGAAGAAATTATGAAGTTTAAAAATGAAAACACAACGAAAGAGCAACCCACAGATTCCATGGCTGCTTCTGCTTCAACAGGATCTCCAACAACGGGAACAACTAGTATGGTAGGATTTGATGACTACTTGCTTCAACTTATGGATCTGCTCACAAGAGACCTGTCCACCCTGCAAATCATCTCTGTCATTGGAATGGGCGGCATAGGTAAGACTACTCTTGCCAAAAATGTTTATGGTAATTTGGGTATTGTGCACCACTTTGATCTTCGTGCTTGGGTCACTGTATCTCAAGAGTACGACATAAAAGACATTCTTTTACAGCTTCTTGGTCACAAGGGAAAATCCACTTATAAGGATACGAGTGATGAATTAGGAGAACAATTGCATAAAATGTTGTGGGGTAGAAGGTATTTGATTATATTAGATGATATGTGGAGTACTGATGTTTGGGATGGGATAAGATTTTTCTTTCCGGATAATGCCAATGGAAGTCGCATTGTCATAACTACTAGGATAACAAATATTTCCAGTCATCTAAGCTCTTCCCCTTTGGAGATGGACCTTTTGGATGACGATGAAAGTTGGAAATTGTTTTGTGCAACAACGTTTGGAAAAGAAGAATGTCCTGACAACCTTGTCAATATTGGAAAAAATATTGTAAGAAAATGTAGAGGACTTCCCCTGTCAATTGTGGTGATAGGGGGGCATCTTAAAAAAGCTTTAAGAGTGGAGGAAGAATGGGAGATTGTTGCCCGCAATATGATATCATTTTTGGATTCTGGGGAGGCCCAATGCTTAAGTATATTGTCTTTGAGTTACACTAACTTACCTGCTTGTCTAAAGCCGTGTTTTCTTTACATGGGGGGTTATCTAGAAGACGCAGAAATTGATGTTAGTACCCTTATCAGATTTTGGGTTTCAGAGGGATTTATACAACCAGATGGTGCTCGAAGCTCTGAAGAGATTGCAGAGAGTTACTTTAAGGAACTAATTGATAGGAATCTTATTTTAATTCAAAAACAAGGGTGGAACAGGAAAATGTTGAAATGTGGGGTTCACGATCTTGTGAGAGAGGTATGTTTGAAAGTGGGTAGGAAGGAAAGGTTTTTGTGTGTGTTGAAGCATGGTGGAGGCTCTTCAAGATGCAAACATGGGGAGGGTTTTGGTGGGTCTGGGATATGCATGGCGGAAAAATACTGGCAACTTTTTATCATAGAAAATGAATCAAGATTGGTGGAGTTATGGCCGAACATTATTGAAAATGAAGAAGTGATTGGTCCACATTATCTGGAGGAACTTTTTGATCGGTACTTGGAATTGCGGTATATTTATCGTAATTTTTGGTCGTTGCTGGACCCGGAGTCCCATATCCCACCTCATCTTCCTTGGTCGATATCCTTATGCTGGAATTTGCAAACATTAGTTATTCGCATAAGAGTGCCAATTCTGGCACCATTTGAGATTTGGGAGATGCCGTGGCTCAGACATCTGGATATTTTTCAGTCCATTTGTCTTCCTGATCCGCCAAAAACGCACTTTGTTATGCAAAGCCTACAGACACTTAAGATAGTAGAGAATTTGACAATGAGTGAGGATGTCTGTGGAAGAATTCCCAAGATCAAAGATCTACATATATATTATAATTATCTTGGAAACTGGAATCGTTGAGGTTAAGATTTGCTAAAGAATTCAACTGGCGTTTTTTTGTACAGAATCTGACATACCCGAGCATGCTGCAAGAATTATGGTTAGAAAACTCAGGTCTTCATTGGGAAGATCTGTTGAAGATCGGTTTATTGCCACAGCTTGAAGTTTTCACATTGTCTGAGATGTATTCAGTTAAGGGAGGCAATTTCTTCGCCTTAGATCCTTAACAATTCGCCTGTGTTGTGATCTGGTTTGTTGGAATGCGGAGAGCTCTCACTTTCCGGTCTTGGAGACTCTTACTCTTGAATTCCCGGAGAAACTAATGGAGTTTCCTTGGGATATCGGGGAAATACCAACCCTACGTCGAGTTGAGTTGTATGTGTGTAGCATGTCTGCAGCTATTTCAGCAATCAAAATGTTGGAGGAGCAAGAGCAGCTTGGGAACGAGGATCTTCGACTTGAAATCCAGTTTAAAAATAAGGAAGAACTAGAGATGGTCAAGGAATGGTGCAAGAAGAGGGGATAAAATGCAACAATCTTTTTCTCAAGTAATTCTAGTTGAATATGCTTCAACATGTAAGTTGTTAGATTTCATCATCTTAATTGGTTCATTTATGAGATATAATTGCTAATTTGGTGATCTTTAAACACCTGAATGAATGTACAGAGGCTGCTTCTTCCGAAGAAAGGGCAACTGAGGACTGAGGAGCATACACCTCTCCTTTTCACAATCTTCAGATAAGGTATTTTTTTGTTGGATGTTTTGTATTTTGACGTGTAATGCTCCTCTTTTAAGACTTGTTTGCTACTTGAGAAGCAACCTTTATGCTAAATTCTCATTTTCTTCAGATTTTTTTTTTTAATTTCATCTAAACTGCTACACTATGCTAAAAAAATGCATTAGCAGACAAACGAAAAGAGCTACTCGGATTTCAATATGCATTGAGGTGGATCATTAATATAATAGGACAAAAAAAGGAGCTGCTTGGATTTCACTCAATAAAAACTCCTATAAGCTTATTATTTAAACTGGTCGAATTTTGGTTTAATATTTTTCGACTCATAAGTTCTAAAGAAACCTCATTATCTAAGTTTGAAAATATAACGTTGATACTTTTAGAAAACTAATATTTTAAACATTAATAAGCATTATAATTTTTTATTTTATTAAATTTGTTGGTTTAAGAAAGAAATGCTGCTCTAGTATCGTATTTTTAATTAGAGAGGGCATCTCCTAAAATAGGAACGATTAGTTCAAGTATTGTGTAAGTAAAAATTATTTTTGTTTCATAGATAGTCCTGTGTCAACTGGTTTATGCAAAGAAGTGTTTCTTCGATAAAATGAACCGAAAAGAACTCTTCAATTTGGTATTTTCTTTTATTGTGTACGAACTTAGTCTTCATAGTGAAATTACTTCTTACCGTAAGGTACTCAATGGTTGAGATTTCCGTGAAGATTTTATCACAGTGCTGCTTGTTAATTTCCGCTGTATGTTAGATGTCATGTTAGAAACATCAATTGTTAATATTCTATCCAACGAAATTCCATAACACTATAATGTTAGCAAATTCCAGACACTAAATTATTTCACCTTATAAAATATTAAATACATGAAAAATAATAAGAAGAAAAATTGCAGTGTGGTTTATGTATGCTACAGGTGCAACATGATCGGGTTTACCCACTGTGCACCGTATTAGAGCTTGAACTTACTATGGTCGTAAAAAATGTCTATACTAATTATGAGCAATAATAAGTAATTTGCTTCTCACAAACAAATATAATTCAGCATATTAGTAATTATGATAAGGAAAAATAAAATGAAAAGGGAAGAAGAAGAGGAATACTGATAAGTTATTATCATACAGAAATATAAGACCAAATTTCAATAACAACTCTATAGGAAATGGTGCAGGAAGAAGGTATAAATGTATGACTCAAGCTAATTAGCTAAATGTATGTGCATCCATCGGAAAAACTAATAAACAAATTTGAGTGTTGGAATTCAGCTTTTTGAGGGCCTCACCATGCACTGCAAGAAATTTCACAATTGGTTTTTAGCTCTCGACTTAAAATGATTCAATTGTTTCTTGATTTTTTTTCTTTCTTCCTTTTCTTGCCTAGTAAGCAATAATTAATGAATGTTTGATCGGAGGCATACACTGTTAAAATTGTTCCCACGTGATCATTAATAAGTTGTGTTTAGGATAAAATATCCTGTTATCGTACTGGAACTCTCTTTCTCCAACCCCACTCTCCCTACAGTCATTTTTTTTTTCAGTTGAATCAAACTCTGAGTTGTGACCAGCAAGAAATCGGTAAACAGAAGCTGATTTTCCTGTTGAGATCTGCTAGTCCCTAGGCTTGTAAATCTTGGCAACCTCAATTTCTCCAAATTCAAAATGAACAATTGAAACAGCAGCCTTGAATTTTTGCAAGTGCTGGTTCATAATCATGAAATACAAGGATGTCATTTATGCATCAAACGTCAAACATCAATAGGTTTTCGAAGCAGGAATAGAAAAGCTTCCTTCATTATTCTTCCTATGTTTGGAGTGCCTGAATCTGTTTCGCATTTTGATGATGCAATTACAACTGTTGGATAAGAGGTTAGCATCTCCAGATGTGGTTCGTGAGGTGAAAAACGCACTCAAATGCATAGACCTGACCCAATTATAATAGTGGTCTCGTAGGACCACCTCATATTTCATGTCAACTATTTTAGTTACATAAAAGAGGTGAACCACGCTTGAGCTTCATTACAATTTTGCACGAGGGGATGTAGCATTTCTGTAAATATTGCAATTTTTATTATTAAGGGCAAGTATCGTAAGAAACGTGAATCACGTACGTTATATATGTATAAGATAATTCTCTTTTTCTCCTCTAGAATGGTATAAAGTTTTGAATTAATGTGCCACTTGATTTAAAATTACTTTTTTATCGTACTGTGTATTATATTAAATAAAATTTCATGATTCTTCGAACAAATCCTAATTACATATGTTCACTTAAAGAAAATTGAACGAAAATATGAACCAGTGATAATTGTATAACACTTAAAAGTTGCACAATAATTATGGGTGTAAATGACAGAGCTACTCGGGATCGACTCGGTTCTCGATTAAAAAAAAACTCGTTCGAAACTCGATCGTTTATAAACCAACCGAGCTCGATACTTTTCACGAACCGAGCTCAAGTGTTTAGGTGTTCGGTTCGTCAAGCTCGCGAATATGTTCGAACTCGAGTTCGGACTCAAGCTCGAGAACTTGGTGTCCCACATCGGCGAAAAACAAAAAATATGCAGCCACGGGTCTCTATAAATGTTGGTGAATTGTGAATATTTATGTTGTCAATCTCGACCACGAGCTCGAGCTCGATTTTCAGCCAAACAAGCTCACGAGCTCGAGTTCTAACTCGGAAAAAAAATTTAAGCAAGTTCGAACCGAGCTTGAACTAAGTTAAAATGTAACGAGTCGAGCTCGAACAACCAGCTATTCAATTCGGCTCGGTTCGATTACACTCTAACAATAATAAACCAAAATATGCATTACAACAACGGAAAAAAAATGCATAGCATGATTGACTTGAATGTCTTTCGTCTATTATGCATTTTTTTTATTCATGTAAATACACCTGATGCAATTTCTTTTGAATTTTAAGGGCAACCACTTTGTGAGTTACAAATTTTTTTTGATAAACTTCAGGGTTTGTACTCGTATAAATCTCAGTTGATGACTCAAACCACAACAAAAGAGATGTACATAAATCTAACAAAAATTCTTTTTACTGGAAGAATTTTTTTTTTTCAGAAAAAATTTTAAAAGAATAAAACATGTTAGAAGTTCTGGATCTGTTTTAAGTCTATTCCTGTTGAATAAAATGTAAAATCAACATCTAGTATATCTAATAAGTAATAATACATAAAACATATGAAAAGCAGCCAAAACAACAATTCGATTCATGAGCAACGGCAAGTCTTTCAAAACTTGATCGATAAAGAGCAGCAGTTTAGATGAAACTAAATAAAATCTCTGAAAAAATGAGAATTTAGCATAAAGGTGGCTTTACAAGAAGCAAACGAGTCTTGACAGAGGAGCATTACATGTCAAAATATAAAACATCATTTGTTTCTCAATGAATCAAAAACTGTGAAAAGAAGATAAATGTTCATCACATACATTCATGCATAAATTTACAGATCACCAAATAACAATTATATCTCATAAATGAAAAAATTCAGATGGTGACAAAATAAGAACTTAGAGATTGAAGCAAATTCAACTACAAGTACTTGAGAAAAAGATCCTTGCACCATTTTCATGACCCTCAAACACAACTTGGAGATTAAGATCCTCATTCCCAAGCTGCTCTTGCTGAACCAACATTCTGATTGCTGAAATAGCTGCGGACACGCCACACCTATCCAACTCTACACGTCCAAGTGTTGGTATTGAGGAAACTCCATTAGTTTATACGTGCTCCACTCCTTTCCTTTAATTGAATGCATCTCAAACAACGTGAAAACTTCAAGGTGTGACAACAAACCAATCATCCACAGATCTTCCCAATCAAGACCTCAGTTTTCTAACCATAGAACTTGCAGCCTGCTCGGGTATATCAGATTCCTTACAAAAAAATGTCAGTTTAATTCTTCAGCAAATTGCAACCTCAACTATTCCAATTTCTGGAAACGACCAAGAGCAATACTCTTAACTCGACATCTTGCTCGCCTCAAGATAATTATAATACATATGCAGATCTTCGACGTTGGGAATTCTTCCACAGACATCCTCACTCAGCATCAAATTCTCCACTACCATAAGTGTTAGTAGGCTTCGCATAACAAAGTGTCTTTTAGGCGGATCGGGGAGACGAATGTAGTCAGAAATATCGAGATCTCTAAGCCACGACATCTCCCAAATCTTAGATGGTGCCAGAATTCACACTCCGAACGTATGAATAATTAATGTTTGCAAATTCCAGTACAGGGATATCGACGAAGAAAGACTAGTCCCAACAACGACCTAAATTCACGATTAATATACCACAATTCCAAGTGTCGGTCAAAAGTTCCTCCAAATAATGTGGACCAAACACTTCTTCTTTTTTTCAATAATGTTAGTTAATAACTCCATCAACATGGATTCATCAAGTTGCCAGTGTTTTTCGGCCAAGCACATCCCAGGTCCACCAAAACCCTCCCCATGTTTGTATCTTGAAGAACCTCCACCATGCTTCAACAAACAGAAAAAGCTTACCTTCCTGCCTGTTGGCCCACAGGATTAAAACTTGCACAAAATCACACACAAAAAAAGCAAACGAAACTAGACAATCGAACAACTTGAGGAAATTTTTTAGATTCTTGTTGTTTGTAATGAAAACTATTACAATTCTTACAACAATGTTCTGTCACCAAGTAAAAGAAAACTAGCTACTACTATTTATAAGAACAAAGAAAAACGGATTAACTACCCCACTAACTCTATCTTTATTTCAAATTATTCATTCCTCCTGAAACTTCTCATAATTGGTGAGTTACTCATTTGTAACTGTTGAACCACTCCCTTAACTTTTACCTATTTGAGTATTTTGTAACTCTTGTAACCGCAGCCAGGAGTAATACTCAACATTCTCCCCCTTAGTCTTGGCGTGGTTCGAGATCACGCACACCGAGAAGGTGTCGCATTGTCACCAACTTTGCTGCTGGTAGAGCCTTCATTAGTACGTTGGCTCGCTGTTCGTCTGATCGAATGAACTCAACACTGATTTGACCTTCTTCGACACATTCACGAATGAAGTGATACTTCATGTCGATATGTTTGCTTCGACCATGGAAGACTGGATACTTCATGAGTGCAATTGCTAACTTGTTATTAATGAATGGCTTTACCATCTTGGTTTCGAACCACCTAGTTTGGACAACAATGCCTTCATCCAAATTGCTTGACAAGCTGCTGCAGCCGCAGTCATGAACTCTGCTTCGCACGAGGAAAGGGCCCCGTACTCCTTCGATCATCCAGATCTCCAGCGAGATCACTGTCCGAATAGCCAAGAATCTCTTCATCACCACCTCCCATTTAAAACATTAAACCAAAGTGCGTAGTGCCTTGAAGGTATCGAAGCACCTGCTTCACCGCCTTGTGATGCAATTCGGTCGGCCTCTCCATGAACCTACTGGCAACTCCAATAGCATAAGAAAGATCTGGCCTTGTATGAAGGATATAGCACAGACAACCGATGACTCTATGATAATTATTGTCATCGATCGGTTGCCCTTCAGGGTCTCTGTGAAGTTGAGCCCTCGGCTCCATTGGTATCTTCGTAGAATTACAATCAAGCATCCCTAACTGGGTCAGCACCTTCTTGGCATATGTTGTCTACTTGATAGAGACACCTCCCTCGAACTGAGCCACCTTGATTCCGAGGTAATACAAAAGCAATCCGAGATCACTCATCTCGAATTCCCCATCATTTGTTGCTTGAATGATTCGACCACAGCTGGATCCTCTCCGGTCACTATCAAATCATCAACATATACTCCGACTAGGATGTCGGTGTCTTTGTTTCCCTTCGTGTAAACAACTTACTCCTGTGTACACCTTACAAATCCCATGTGCTTCAAACTCTTGTCAAGCTTCAGATTCCAAGCTCGAGGAGCTTGTCGAAGACCATACAGTGCCTTTTTTATTTCAGCACCATGTGCTTCTTCCCCTTGACTTTAAACCCCTCCGGCTGAGCTACATACACCTCCTCCTCGAGCTCCCCATTTAGAAATGCTGATTTTACATCGAGGTGATCTATTTACCAGCCTTGATTGGCTGCTATAGCAAGAATAACTCAAACAGTATCCATTCGAGCGATTGGTGCAAAGACCTCCTCGAAATCAATGCCTTGTCGATGTACATAGCCCTTCACAACCAAGCAGGCTTTCTGCTGGATCACCTCTCCATTTGAGTTCTTCTTGAGCTTGAAAACCCATTTCAGTCATTGCCTTGTGACCGATTGGCAATGGGACGAGAGACCCCGTCTCGTTCTTCTCAATGGCTTTGATTTCTTTAGCCATTGCCTCCTTCTATTGTAACTGTCCGGCCGCTTCATTGTAGCACGATGACTCATCCATCTTTGCTAACATCACCTCTTTGAAATCGAGCGCCACTCGAGGTGCTTCTGCCAGTATATCGGACATGTCCCTGTATTGAACAGGTCCATCCTTACTTCCAACATGTCCGCCTAACCATGGAGTGGGTAGACCATCGCCTCGATCTATTATTTCATTGACTGGTTTGAATTGTGGAGTATTTGAAGTAGACTGTTCTAACACCTCCGCAGTAACCTGCTACCGTGTTGAGCCACTCTCGAACAGGGGTCGTTCAAACTCCAATTCGTTCTTGACCAGGCTCTTCGATAACTTCAAAGAGTTGATCCCTTTCTTCACTCTGCCAATCCTAGGTTGCATTCTCTTCGAATACAACATCTCGACTCACATGAATTATGTCGTGATGCGGTTTGAGCAACCTGTGAGCTTTGCTCCCTTCTTCGACGCCTAACTATAGGAATGACAGACTTCGGTGTTGAAGCTTCTTTATGTGGGGGTTGGTCACCTTCATGTGATATTTGTCCAGAATATTGAACGTTGCTTCGAGGTTTCTGAGGTGATCAGTTGCTTTCATGGATTTCATGATCATGTCATTGACATAGACCTCCATGAAATCCCCGATGACCTTTTTGAACATAAGACTCACCAAATGTTTGTAAGTCAAGCCGGCATTTTTAAGCCCGAAGGACATTACTTTGAAGCAATAGATACCCTTGCTGGTGAAAAAAGTCATTTTCTCCCCATCTTTAGGGTTTATCCTGATTTGATTGTACCCTGAAAAGGCGTCCATGAAGCTCAACATTGAGTGACCTACAGTTGCATTTACGATGAGGTCGATATAAGGTAACGGGAATGGGTCTTTGGGGCATGCCTTATTCAGGTCCGTGTAGTCGACGCAGACCCTGTTTTTCCCATTCTTCTTTTTAACGACCACACAATTTGACACCCACTATGGGTATTTTACTTCGCGGATGAACCCAATGTTGAGCATGTCGTTTACATTGTTGTCGATGGCTCAACTCTTTTCTTCGAAAAACCTCCATCTTTTTTGTTGCACCGGTTTTATTGTAGGATTGACATTCAGATCATGGGTAATCACACTAGGATCGATTCCTTTCATTTCGACGTAAGACCATGCGAAGGTCAATCTTTTTCGGGTGAGAAATTGGACTAGCTCGACCTGTCTCTTGGGTTCGAACTCTGTCCCAACGAACGTTACTCTTTCTAGGTGCTCTGGGTCGATAGATATAGCCTCCGTATCTCCGACCTGCTTTGTTTTGGATTTCGACTCGCTGAGGCCTTTCAAGTCTGTCATGTAGTAGCTCTAGGCTATTTCTTGTTTGCCCTTTATGGTTAGGGTGCCCCACGGGGTGAGGAATTTGATGACCTGATGGTAGGTCGATGGTGCCGCCTTATCGCATGTATCCATGGTCGTCCCGCGATCACATTATATGAAGATGGTCCATCGATTACCAAAAATGGGGTCATCAATTCAATACCTCTGGTGTAAACAGGTACTTTTATTTCTCCGAGGGTTCAAAGCCTTTCACACTGAAACTAATTAAAGGAATGGATTTCTTGACGATGGAAGACTCCGTCCTTTTCATTGCCTCATAACATGGAAGGAATGGAAGGTTGGTTGAGCTTTCTCCATCGATTAGGACTCTTTTGACGTCGTAATTAGCGATGTTCAGAGAGATTACGAGCGCATCGTGGTATGATTGCCTTACTCCTTCTAGATATAAGTCTTTGAATTATAAAGGTTCGGTTGATTCGTCGAGGTCGTAGTTTTGCGAGGTGAAAGCTTTCCCTTTTAAGCCTCGATGTCTTTTCCTTCTAGAGGATCTCGTCACTCCACTTATCTCAGACCCACCTGTTACGATATTGATCGTCATGTTGGTTCGAGGTTTTGGAGGCAGAGGTACCTACTTCTTTTGTGAGGGGGTTAGTTCTTTCGGGCCCTACTCGTCTTTTTGGGCCTCAATTTTGCAGTAGATTTTTTAAGACCCTTTTTTCTTTTTCTGACAATAGGTCGACTAATAAGCTCCAATTTAGTGAATTTGCTATTTCGAGTCTAAGCTCTATACACTCCTCGGTCATGTGGCCCACATCGTTGTGGTACTCACAGAACCTAGATTCGTCTCTTTCCGTTCTTAGTGTTTTCATTTTGGGCGGCCATGACACCTGGTCGCCGAGGTTTTTCATGGCTTTGACTACTTCAGAGGGTCCCACCACGAGGATGTATTCCGGTAGCACCCTTGAGAATTGGCCATCTTCCAATTCATGGGGAACAGTCAGCTCGAAGGTTGGTTATCGTTCGATCCACTTGACGCGGGGCCAGATCATGTGTGTGATTTGTACGCGCCTCTCAGGAATCTCTAAGCCTCGAGGTATGCGTCGTCCTCCTCCCACTTCCGTTGGGCATGGACGAGTGCAAGCACCCCCGCCATCGTGGTGCACATTATTTTGGTTAGCTCTTTGTAGAGGTCGGAGTCTCTCCTTAGTCCTTTCCTGAAGGCTGATATCTGAATTTCCTCTAGGCAGTAGGGGACATATATCTTCTCCCTGTTGAGCCTCCACATGTATTCGCGTAGGGGCTCGCAGGGCCCTTGCACGATAATGTAGAGGTCGTCGGAGCATTTCTCGATGGCCCGATTACTTGCGAAGTGTTTCGCGAAAGAATCGATCAACCCGTTAGGCAATCGTATGAACCATTATAAGGTGGGTCCTGCTAAGGTCGCCCCGAATCCCTTGCACATACATGCTTCCTTTGTCTGCATCAGGGCACTGAGGGTGAGCACATGTTGTTTGTAGAGTTCGACATGCTGGTCTAGATCAGTAGTTCCGTCGTATTGAATCATCTGAGGGGGTGTGAATTTTTGTGGGAGTGGAACTGCATCCAGTTCCCTTGTGAAGGGAGAGTCGGCAAAGCTCCCTCAAGTGATATGCCTAGGTTGAGGCATCATTCTGGGAGGTGAGCAAATCATCCTTCGATATTTTTAAGATGTTCCACTATGTCATTGTGGGTGTCCCGAACCAATTGCTTCTCTTGCAGCCCGTTACGATGGTCCTCAGCCCACGCTTCAGGTTGAGCAGAGGGATCTGTGAACTGCAGCCAGTGCGAGGAGCGCCAGAGATGAAACTCCGATTCATTCACGAACTTTTCTTTTGATTAGTACGAGGTTGATCTGCTCTTCTAGG
>AYJT01011654.1:0-12704 GCA_001278415.1 Ocimum tenuiflorum | reverse complement strand
CTTTGAAGGGGAAAAGAGGAAGATTTTGGGGTGGAGGATTTTTGGTGGGGATGTGAGGGGGAGTGAAGCGGAGAGGAGGGAGCTTGGTGGAGATCGCCATTGATTCTCACACCAATTTTGGGCTTCTATGTGCGAAAAAGTTCTGGATTTGTTCTATTCATTAAATGCCTGCTTTGAAAATTATGATAAATAAAAGCCAAAAAAATATATATATTTTTCCTCTTTTTGATTGTACTATCCAGGGATGAGCAAAATCGAACCGTAACGCGCAAATCGAATCAAATCGAAGGTTTTTGGACGGCTTCGTTCGGTTAAAAAATAGTTCAGGTTCGGTTTGGTTAAATTTTTTTAACCAAAATAGGTCTTGGGTTCGGTTCGACTTGGGGGATTTTAGATTCGGTTCTACTCAAATCGCCCAAAACTTAAAAAATTATATTTTATTTTTATTTTTAATATTTTAATATTATATAACTCTAGTAACTTTAATATTATTATGATTTATATCTAATTCTAATATTGATTTGAAATGATAAATTTGAGAATTGTGATTGTAGATTATGTTTACTATATTTTGAAATACTAAAACTTTTTTTTTGAATTAAAAAATTATATAAAAAATAGATTTGGTCAAAACCGAAACCTAAAAATTATAGTAGTACTACTATTTAATTTTACTCTTTGTGCAGTTGTCCCCGAAAAATTTGTAATTATGATCCAAGAATGAACGGACAAATTGAAGGTAAATAAGTCGAAACACCCAAATTTTATACAAAATCTTAAAAAATAATAAAATTATGAATATTTGTAAACTAACGGACAAAATTAATGTATAGAAGCAACATTTTTCTTCCATTGACGAAATGCTATCTTGACTTCACAATTTTATTTTTAGCAGTAAAACTTCACAATTAAAACACCATAGTATAATGTCTGATTTTAAACACAATCCCCAAATTTCTCGGTACAATTCTATACTTTTAGAAAAAAAATTATTATTGAATTTATTTTTTTACCCTTATATATCACCAATATAAAATTTTAAATAAACAAAATTAATTCAGTTACACATTTTCCTCTCCTCGCTTTTTCCCGTCTCCTTCCTCTCCCAGCAACACCAAATCCTCACATAAACATCTCCCTAAATCCCTCTTTCCAGTCTTCCCACTATCCCCGCCTCCTCTCTTTTATTTTTCTCTCTCCTTTTGCATGTATCTTCTTCAAAACAAGCCTCCACATCAACAAATGATATAAATTAAGTTCAATTACATATTTTTCCTATGTTAAAATGTCATTTCATCATCGCCTTCAAACACAATATTACAATTCTACCTATCACAGGCAATTCCATTCATAAAATCACGTAATACGCCAAGAATCGGAAGCCGGAAACTAACCGGAAAATGCAGCCGAGGATTGGAAGTCGATTCCTTATTTACAGTTATACAATATGATACTACCATCCCTACTACCCAAAAAACCAGTTTTAAGAAGCATGGAATCACAAATCATGAACTAATTAAATTCTTGATAATCCCAAAAAAACATGACAACTTCATTTGTTCTCCCTCATCGGCCAACGCTACAACCCGATTTTGATGCAGAAAAAGTCAATGAAGCAAAATGCCTCAAAAGAAAATGTGGTGGTGCTCGAAGTCGAGCTCTCCGGCTCACTAACATTGGCGCTCAGGCTGTAGCAGTCGTCGAAGCGGTGGAACTGAAGCTTCTTAAACTCGTCGTCCGATTGAGATCTTGATTATGAGAAAATATGTAGTTGAACTAATGTTGTTTGTCTTATTTATTTAGAGTTTTATGTTGGTAATATAAGGATAAAAAAGTAAAATTAAATAATAATTTTATTTTTCAAAAATATGAGGGTTGTATTAAATAATTTAGGGTTGTGTTTATAATCACCCTAGTATAAAACGGGCGAGCCAGAGTCATTTTTTTTATCGGTAGAATCCTAAAATTTCGCAATTCAATATAAATTATATATTACTTACATATGTTCATACTGCATATTATTTTTGCAATTTCAAATAATCTACACTAAATTTGGGCACCAAGCCCGCAGTCTGAATCCCCTGTTATATAATGGTGTTACACATTGTGTTACATTGTTTGAATTATTGACAAGTGGACAAATCAATAGAGATAAATCACGTCTCTAATAAAGAAAGATTCTATCATAATTAATCTCCCTTAATTTGTACACTTGTCAATAATCTGAGCAATGTATCACAATGTGTAACATGATTATGTAATAGGGGATCCAGAATGCCAAGCGCGATAAAAATTTGCCTTTTCCATCCGAAAACGATGGATCACTAACTGAAATCACGTGAAATGCACAAGCCAAGCACAAATATAATACACTTTAGGCTTCGTTTGGTTTTGTAAAAGTGAAGTATTTATCCTAAAAAAGTTATGAGAAGTTGTTTGTTTAAATTTTTTTATTTAATGACAAATAAAGAAAATAGAGATGAATTTTAAATATGTTTGGGAAGATCACTTTTTTAAGAAATATGAAATGCAGTTTTTGAAAAAAACGTAAACAAATAGACAAGACGGTAGAATTGGAAACAAAATGAATCTCTCTAAATTTTGAAACCTTAATTTCTCTCCCAGAAAAACATCCAGCCATGGAATATTCATGTCGGCAAACAAATTCGTTATGATATCCCTTCTGTTTTATCATATTCAATTCATGCATCTGATCTAATGTTTTCCCACATCTTCTTCCATTTGATAATGCTAGGCATCTCCCTACTTTATTAGAGTAGTTTATGCATGAGTGACAGAATTTAATATTTACTAAAATGTATACAATTAATTGTAAATCTAAATATAAACGTTTTGTTAAAGGAGAACGTTTTGATAAAACGATCACATATGAAATAGGAATAAACTTGAACCACGTGATCAAAAAGATCTACCGTACTTAGAGGATAAAAAAGAGCCACATGATCTAAGATATCGGGTTTTCAGTTTTCATCCGTGTCTACGTTCGTTTCCGTGAGTGATTCTTAGCTATAATCTCGAATCAGATCTAATTCTTAGTGTAGATTGATCCACTCCATTCAGTAGAAAGTCCAAGTTGGGATCTTATGGATGGTTTTTTCTTTTTTCTTTTTTCTTGAGTTGTCCATTAATTAGTGGATCATTAACTTCAGGTGATTCACATGTATATGCAATATATTTGAGGAGCTCTTCTGCAGTACTGTTTAAATTATTTAGGTGACATTGTGTTTGGATTGGTGAAAATGAGATAATTTGATTCACCTAAATCATTTGGACAATCTAATACGAATTTTTGCCTATATATAGGTTAACCTAAAGATTTGTATTAGACCAAGAAAATTCAAGTCCAATGGGTTATTTGGACAACATAATAATGATTAATTTAGTACATGATAATTTACTACAAATATAACAATGATAAGTTAATAGTTGTTTAACAAAGAGAATAGGAAATTGACATTATGTATAATGCGTAACAATCTCCTCCGTTCATTAAAAATTAAAAAACTAAATGGGTTAGATCTATTATCATTTATCCCCTTATAAGTATATGTTGCCTTCTCCTAAGAACTCATTTTTTATTAAAAATGAGAGCAAATCTCGTCTATCTAATTTATCAATGGTCAAGATAAAAAAAAATAAAAATTACATGTGCATAATATTCATTAATTTGTCATGAGCATATTCGTATGAACGTAAGTATGCTATTGTATAAATGTTTGTATGTTATTGCATCAACGTAAGTATGTTACCGAGCACATTCATATAAATGTATGTATGTGGGCATTTTACCTATAAAAAATTTATTTTTATAAAAAAACGAATTATGTTCCAACACACAATTCGTGAGTAAAATCAATAATTTGTATTTTTTATACAAAATTTTTCACATGAACATATGCAATTAGAATTTTGTTTAAAGATTATAAATTTTTCTTTAATTTGATATAAGATATGTGAAAAAATAATTAAAGTTATGTTCATTTAAAGTTTTGAGCAATTTTTGATTGAAAAAAAAAAGAACAAAATGAAAAAAGGAAGCTAACTCAAACATGTGTTTATTTATGCATAAACATGCTTATTTCCTTATAAAAGTATGCTGCATATCTTTTTATTTTTATCATATTTGGCATGTATTTTTCAAATAACTTTTTTACCCCAACTTGTGTACAGACGAAAAACTTTAAATAGAATCATATATTTTGATTGTGACAAAAACTTGTGTTGGACTGCCTAAATGATTTGGGTCGATTTAAATAGTTCATATCTATCATCTCAAACACAACACTCACTCTGAATCCTAAACACAAATATGTATTCGTCCTGAATTATAAACTCAAATCCGCATAAATGATTTAGACGGTCTAATATGAGACCTCCTCCTAAATTATTGGATGGACGAGATTTCATTTCTCATCAAAAGATAAATTATCATATGATCATACCCCTATATTTGTAGGATTGCATTCCAATGAAAACCCATCTTTGGTGAGATGAGAACAAATCTCATCCATCCATTCAGACTCATCAACAACCAAGATTTAAAAAAAAAAAAAAATACGTGCATAATATCTCATTTTTGCATCATGCAAGAAAAAAAAAAACCTGTGTATCGTATTCATCTCTCTGTCATGTGCGTATTATGTATATGCACGTATTATTGTATAAATGTGCGCACATTGATATAATTGTATGCATGCATTATTTTATCTATAAAATATAACATATTTTTATAGAAATAGTGAACGTGTTTCAATAGAAGTTGTAGTATATTTGTACTGCAGCACATAATTCGATGGTAAAATCTCAAATTTACATTTTTTTTTGTAATTTTCTTCACGTGAACATATGCAATAAAAATTTCATCGAAAAAATTATGAAACTTCTTTTAATTCGATGTAGAATATCATAAAACAACTTAAATTGAACAGATTATGTTCGTTTAAAGTTTTGAATAATTTTAGATGAGAGAGAAAAACATAAAAAGACTAAAGAAATCTTTGTTTGACACAATTTTTTTTCAAAAAACTACACTCCACATTTTTAAAAAAGTATTCCCACAAAAATAAATTCAAATTTTATCTCTAGTTTTTCTCTCTCCTCAACTAAAAAAACTCTCAACAAACAATTTTTTCCCAAAAAAGTTGACTTTTTTGAGAAAAAACTACATCAAATACAACCAATACTCTTAAAAATTGCAAACATGCTACAACATACACTGAAACATACATATCCTTAGACGTAAATATACATTCTTCTAAAATATGCTACCTATTTTCTATTTGACAAGTATTTTTTAAATAACGTTTTTATCCCCACTTGCGGACAAATGAGAAAAACATAAAGAAAATTGGTTGATCGAACAAGATTTGTTTTCATTTATCAACAAAACATGGGACAAAGGGTCGCACAGCGTAAGTAGGGTCGACCCTAATATTTCTGAGCCGTTGGCGAAAACAAAATCGGACCCCTCGAAATTTCGCCACCAAATATTTTTATTTTTTTTTAAATTTTCAAGTATAGTGGATAAATATTTTATTTATTTTGTTTCCTTATTAAAAAATAACATTGAGTCATATTTGAGATGATTTCTACCTTCCTCATATTTGATTCATTGATTTAATAAAATAGCTTATTTCATTACATGCACATGTTATCTTAATTACTATTTTTAATATAATACCATCAAATAAAACTATACATAATATATACAATTTAAATATTTTTACGATGATGAATTCATTGAATCAATAAAATATCTCTATATACATTTTATGTATGCATTAAATAACAAAATTAAATTAAAAGTAAACAATCCATATACTATAATGAAATTTAGTTATAAATGTGTCAAATAAATTGAATTTTGAATGTTTAAATTTAATTATATTTATATATATAGATTAACTACTTGAGTTCTAATATTTAAACATTCGCAATTGAATTTCATAAATCACGTTCAAAAATTCTATTTATGTTAGTCTTGAACTAAATTCAAACTAAGCATTACGAATTGAATGTTAATTTTCAAAATTTAATTTTATAAAATACATAACTCAATTTTAAATTTAATATAGCAGATAATATAAATATGGAAATGAGATAAGAAAAAAAATGTAAAAGTAAATAATGAATAAAAATACATTTGAAAAAAGAAAACACGTTCTGAAAATGGAATAATGTTTTAGGAGACGCCACTAAAATGGCCTTTAAGTTTTCACCTTTTCTTTTTCTTTTATTTTTTTATTTTTTTATTTTATTACTCATATTCATTCTTTTAGACTGAAAGTCGAAGATTTTTCAACATATATATACAAAACTGTGGGACAAAAGTGGGAGGCCCCGAAAATCGGGGCCCTCGGCGGTCGCACCTCGGCACTCCTTCAGGGCCGGCACTGAGCGTAAGATCACCAAAAACAAGCAATCTTCTATACACAAATCAGCCCACAATATCGACATTGCAGACCACCAAATTAAAAGGCATCACGTGCACTACAAAAACCTACACATAGCTGCATACCATCATCAAAAACTCCAGCTTCTAACTGCCAATTTGCATTGCAGAAAAAGGAATTCTGCATCACGGCGCCATGAAATTAACATCCACGAGCAACAACAACTCGATAAATCCAGTGTTTAACATCTTCAGCTACAAATCTGCACTTGTCTCCCGGCATAACGTTGTTTTTCTGGCAGAAGGCCGTCCAGTTAACAGTGAAGGCTCTGCCACTGAAATATTCTTGATAGAGAACTGGCCACAGCCTTCCAACTGAGTCTCTCAGATATACAAACATCCCTTCGATTGTTCTATATTTCTTTCCCGGAGCTCGTGCAATATTTTCCGATAACTCCTACATAAAACCCGGCAGAGGGGTTAATCTTTTATGTTAATCTACGTCAATCTTTACTAAATTAAGTTTATCCCATAAAATTATTATGTAATTCCGTCATGATTCACTAGCGATGTTAATTTTCTTGCCATGTCAGCCATTAGGGCTGACATTGCAGCTGATGTGTCAGCCACATCAGCCCTAAAGCTGAAAAGACAGTTCTTTTTCGGCAAAACAGTTTTTTTTTTTTACTTTGAAAAAATTGCAATTTTCATTTTTGTAGCATTTTACATTTTCACATATAGTTGTGAAGTATGTATTGCAATCGTCACACAAAATATGTTTTGCAAAGAGAAAAAAAGTGGTCATGTAACGGCTGACATGGCAAGAAAATTAACACCGTTAGTGGAACAGGTGGAATTACATAACAAAATAAAATTTGGGGATAGTATTCCATAATTTAGTAAAGATTGGGATAGATTAAAAAAATTTCCCAAAAAGAATATCAGAAAGAAGATATATAATAGGTGACCAGTTCATCAGGATATAAAATGTCCATCTATATACAGAACCATATCATATTATAAGGCACGTCGCAGCAGACGCTAATATCTGTTATGCTGGGGTGGTGGTGGACACAAAATAATGTCAAGCCAAACAACGAAGCTATAACCAGAACCGACCATGGATTAATTTCACTCTTAATCCCAAAATACCTTCAGTAAGGCTGTTTTTAAGTCACATTTGTTCATGAAATATAAGTGATTAGGTAAAGAAGACCCCAACTCCCAAATCACCAAAAAAATGGTGATAACGAAATAGACAATAATATCTATAGTCTGTATTAGCACCCGACTAGCCCCTTTTAAGGACTATGTACCCCTTGCATAATTCTGGTATCACAACTCTAAATAGGGGGCATCACAAGATCAATAAGATATGAAAAGCAATTTACAAAACAAAACATAGCTAAAATAGAACCAAATCATATTATGCTGTGATCGTGGTGAATAGCAATTATATCAAGATGAAACAACTGGGCTATAACTAGTATTATAGGACCAACCACAGATTGATTTCACTCCTAATCCCAAAGTACAGTAATGCTTTTTAAGTTGAATTTGTTCATCATATATTAGTGATTAGGTAAAGACATCCCAAATTGCGATAAAATGGCAATAGAGAAAATAGACAATGATACGTATAGTTTATATTAGCACCTAACCTGTTTTAAAGACTATATGCCTGGTCTGACCATCTTCTATCAAAGATTTTTACAGGAACAATTCAAGGGAGTACTAAATAGGGGAGACATTGCAAGGTCAATGAGATACGAATAGAAATCTACAAATAACACATAGTTAAAATAGTTTACCAGGTAAAATCGGTTTTCTACTACAGATGAAAAGGTTGAAGCGATAGCATCCAATGGATTTGTTTCAGGTGACAGATCAGGTTCAATCTTTACTCGTGGAGAAATCACCACTGGTGGCTCTTTTCCTGCATTCCATCAACGAAGACAATTAATGGGTTTCACATAAATGTGTTCTTGAGAACAGCTACAAAGCATACACATTACACGCATTGAAGGAAGAATGCAAGAAAATTTGCGATAGGAATTAGAAAGGATTTGTTTGATATTAGGATTTATATATAATTAGTTAATCATGTCTATGTTTTATATTCAAGTTTATCTTCATTTATCTTTTATATTCAAGTCTGTCTTCAGTTCATCTAATAGGATTAGGAGTAGGGTTAGGATATATAGCAGGATTATTCAAGCAAGGAAAAAGTGATGTTGAATTGATCTTTGATTCCTTTAAATTCAATAACATATTTACTTGATATTGTTGCGAGTTAACACCCTTAACTTCACCATCACACTGATCATGCATACGTTATTACATAGAAAAACAACTTCACTTAGTTCAGAGTGAAAAGTAAAACTGAACGAACCACCACAAGATATTCGACTAAAAATAATGTCTCTGTCTTCCATCTCGACCGGTTCTTTCTTAACAGCATGACATCCTGTTTACCATAATTGAACCAACAAACAAAATCAAGACATTTGCAAATAAAATGAGAGATTTCATTTCCCGTAAGTAAGCCAGAGGATGCAAGAAAGAAACATAAACCAGATGAATATATGAAAGCTGAACTGGGGATAAAACTGGTTTTGCTATTTGTAGCATATTCCCTTTCTGCAATCTTACTACTTCCTACAGGAGGAGATAAATGATCCTGAAAAATGGTCAACGCCAAATGCAACAGACATCAAAAGTTTAATGAAGAAACACACAATAACACGAGAATTCCCCATGGCAATATTAGAAAACACAGAATAAACAGAGTCAAGTAGCAAAAGTTCCCTAAACATCCTGGGATTTGCAAATGCTTTCCAACTTGCCCTTCTTCATATTACTGTTATCAGAGGGTTTCATATCAAACATCTTCGTAAAAGCGTCAGAAAAAAGGCCACCTGTCTGACTTGAAGGAGGAGCCTTTTGAGCATCATCCACTTTTTTCCTGATCTGTTCCGTAATTTTAGTATGAGAAGAGGGTCTTTTTACATCCACAGCTTTCTCAAACTTTTCACCAGAATTTCCTGTGACTATATCAGTCTGGACCCCGGTCGATTTAGTCTGTTCCACAGCATCATCCCCTTCTGGTTTCATCAGTTTTACAATCCCGATGCAAGAAACGGGTGTTTTTGAGTCTGATGCAACTTCTAAGTCAGCATCATGCTGGTTAATTTCAGTCTGAGGAGGGCCCAACATTAAAGGCTCCTGAATTTTTTCTACACCAGATGCTCTGTTTTCCATCTCAAAGCTCGACATGTCATATAAAAGGTCTTTCTGTTTTTCTTCATAACGTCTGTTATCCCAGTCGATCAAGCACATCATATCCTCAAAGTTCACAGGCATTTGAAGATTTGAAACCTCGACATCAACGTTTTCCACCCCAGTATTGGTTTCAAGCCTCTGTGATTCATTTTTAGATACAACCGAAGTTGGTGAGATAGGTTTATCCCCTGAATGCACATCATCTGCCTTATAAGGTTCATCTTCGACAGTTGTTCCGTGGTCTGTCCTAGACTTTTTGCTCGGTCGAGGCATTTCATTACTAAAGTTTCTTCTCTCACATCCACTTCTTCCAAAAATATTGGCAGTAAAACGGCTTCCCTTTCCCTTTGTGTAGCTAAACAACAAAAAGTCCCCTTCTTTCAGATTATGGCATTGGGAAAACTCTTGCCAACCCTCTTGGAATGCAAGAAGACCATCAACACAAGACACTGTTACGGACCATCGGTCCCCTTGTACATCCATAATTTGAGTTCTTTTATCTGTCAAGTCCTTCACTGTCTTAGCGAAGGCCGGAGGCAAGTACTGAAAAATATTTAGAAATATTATGTCAACAAAAAGATGATTCAAAAAACAGGATTAAGCCCAAATAGATATGGGCAGTCCATGAAGCAACGAAGGCATGATGGATGCTCAAACTAATCAACTCATACATTATCATACGACATCTCAACCGGATTAAGTTGCACGTTTCACAAGTTATTATACAAAATAACTATACTCATAGATTTTAATTGATATACTCCCACACTTATTCCTAGAATAGGAAATGAACATGCACGCCAAAAGTATATGATACAGGATCATATTACTTGACTAACATCCTTCTTATCAACATAGAAATACCGAAACTACGACAATAGTTTTTGAATTTTGAAACCATATACAGTGCCAGGTGCACAACTTCATCATCATTAAATAACACCAAGGCTTCGTTTGTTTTGTATCTAAAAACTGTGAAGGAGCTTGAAATATTTATGAGAAACCATAAGAAGAGATAAAAAGTAGCGATGAGTTTTGAAAGTATTTTGGAGGGAATTCTCCCCTTCAAAATACTAGGATGCACTTCTCCGGAGAAAGACTAAACAAACGAAGCCTTGATGTTTAATAACGCGGATGATTCTTTAAGGGAACCAGAAAATAAAAGATTAAAATCATATATGCATGGTTCAAGTTCAAACATACAGACATATACACACACACAAAAAGATAGCATATTTAAACAGAAGGAAAATTTGTCATGAAACTGGGAGTGACTGAAACCAAGGTATATATCAATAATAAACCAATAAAAAAATGAAAATCGCCATCATGAACCCTAAAGCCATAATAAAATAAAGGGTAAAACAGAATCACAAAAGAATCTATCAAGAGAGAGAGAGGTGATTTAGTACCATAACTTTTGAGTAGTCCTCGCCGATCATGACTTTGAAAAATCGAGCGTCAACAGGCAAGAATTCTCCAGGCTTCTTATGGTATCTCTCACACTTTTTTAAGCATTCGTCGCATGCTACGCCTCTGCAAACCATCTTCTCCTCACTTTTGTCGTACAATCCACCTGTTAGAATGGATTGTCATTTTTCAACTAAACCATCTTCGACATCACTGAGTTGGAGCTTGAAACAAACCTCAAAAGCCTCTTCGTTCTCCAGCTGTTCGTTGAAATAATCGCCGGCGAGGAGTTGACGTCGGATGGGTTGTGGTGGCGGTGGAATTCAGGGGGTAACAGTAAATTTTGGGGGTAAATAATGGAGGTTAAATTTTAGGGTTTATAGGGTAGAAAATCAAAGGCCTCTCATTTATTACCCTAAAATTTAATCTTTAATATTTACTCTCACATTTTACCTTGCACGACGTGACCTTTCTTCTGAGAAACAAGAAGGGAAATTCTTGCCGGAAAGTTGGATTGAATTTTATATTTTATATTTAATATTATTATCTCGTAGTATTTTTTACTAGACAAATATATTCCACACTTTGATTCGGTATCGATTTCTATCCTCCCGTACGGAAAGGTGTTAAAAAATGTATTTACTCTACAATTAAATCCATATGGATGCTGACGGGGATGGGCAATGCGTAATTTTATTTTTATTATACACGTCACAAAAACATCATAATTTTGTATAAAAAATAACGGCATCGTTAATTAGCAAATTCAAATCATGAAGAATGTGGTGTGCTGATTGGAGACTGCGATTCGTTGTTTGTGGTTTTGGTTTGCTCATTAATTTAATTTTGCCAACTAACAACGTTGCTTTTGTTTTTATACAAAATAATGTTGTTCTGTGCATGTATAATAAAAAACAAAAAAATTATACGATGTCCATCCCCGTCAGCATTGAGGTGGATCTAACAATTGAATAAGCACGTTCTTAATACAACCACTGTGGTAGGATAGAAAATTCATGATATAATGAAGGTATGAAATATTTTTGTCTATTAGAAATATTATAGATAGATGTTTTTTAATAGAATATAAATTTTATTAAAGAGAGAGTGCAAGAAATACAAAAGACGAGCGGGATAAATTTCCAAGTTGAAATTTAATTATGTTTAAATGCTTAATGATATTATTCGAATTTGTTTCTTAATAGAAGAAGAAATCGTCTAGTAAAGACATATTTTACATTAGCAGCTAGGATCCGAAAGTATCATTTTTTTTATGAAATTGAGGATGAAATTTTGAGGATATACAAATATCAATATTCTAGCCAAAATAAAAATAAAGATGAGGGATTTGACGAAGAAGAAAATGAATTTGAAAATAATATTGATAATAAATAATGTGATTATTTTGGATTATGCACATAAAATGACGTAATCAGATCATGTTAGGGCATTTAATGTAGTGGAGCTCCTAAATAATTTTAACACTGCCACATATACGTTAACGAACTCCTTTTCTCATTCCTTAACTTTTTCTCCATTTTTCTAATTTTTCTTTTTAACTATTGATGGACCCCATTTGTTATAACTAATACTTAATATA
>AYJT01011549.1:0-12597 GCA_001278415.1 Ocimum tenuiflorum | reverse complement strand
CCTACCTGATGAGGCTGCTAATCTTATTGGCCCTCATAAGAGAGGGAGATGAGAGGAAGAGTCTGACGAGGTGGACAAGAGTACTAAAACTTCTTCAAATATGTTGGCAATAACGGCGGAGTTTGCTTAGCAACCCCGCCGAGGACTGTTGTTTGGAATGCTAGAGGGTTGGGAGTCCTCAAGCATTCCATGAATTACGTCAGTTGATAACTGACTCATCTCTGGACTTACTATTTATTAGTGAGTCGAAAGTTAATAATTTTAAATGTCGGAATTGGAGATCAAGGCTGGGTTTTGATGGCTGGCTCAATGTAGACTCAGTCAGTGGATTAATTCTCGCATGGAAACAAGATCTGGAGTTGTCTATACGCTTTATTTCGAAAGGGCATTTAGATTGTTTATTCAAAGGGACGGAGTGGTTTGGAGATTTACAGGCTTTTACGGTAATCCCATAGTTTCATAAAGAAAATTCTCTTGGGATTTACTTAGGAAGCTTGCGGCCATGCATAATTTGGAAGAAGTCCTGTGGTTGGGGGGTAGATTTTAATGAGGTGTTGATGGAGAAGGAACAAACGGGAGGCAATACGAGGGATGCGAATCGAATGAGATTATTCCAGGAGGCAGTTGATGACTGTGGGTTATACGAGTTTTCTAAGGCTGCCTCTGAGTGGAAGTGCAGTAATAACAGAAGTGGAAAGTCTTTATCAGGTTAGATCGTTTTTTGGCTAACTTGAATTGGTTTAAGATGAATCGGCAACACTCTTTTCGTACTATTGATCTTTATGGGTCTGACCATAGGCCTTTACTATTATCTATCTCTTTTGATAATAGCCTAGGCTAAAGAAATGGGCGAAAATATTTTATTTTGAGGAAAAATGGACGTTGAAAAGAATCTCTCTTCTGATTTTTTTGGAGTTTTGGAAGGAGATTGGGGTCAGTAATGGTCTGGCTCTCAGGGACAAACTGTTCATATGTCCATCGTTCCGAAAATCATGGGCAGGTGATAAATTTGATAAGCTCCCAAAGAAAATTTAGGAAACTCAGAGAGGAAAGGATAGAGCTACTACGAAAGTGGATTATAATGAGCGATTGTTGGAAACGGATAAGAATATGATGAGCTCCTGGAGATGGAAGAATCTCAATGGAAGTCGAGAGCTCGTGTAAACTGGCTGGCAAAGAGAGATCGTAGTACCGCTCTATTTCATGCATATGCGAATGAGAGGAAGAGGAGGAACACTGTCAAAGGGCTAGTTGACAACTCGGGCGTATGGAAGTCTAAAGAGGAGGAGATGGTTAGTGTGGTGGAGAATTATTTTAGTGAGCTTTTCCGTAGCTCAATATCTGTATTGATGCAGCTACCAAGCATGTTTCTCATAAAATTTCCACTGAAACAAAATTGGGTTTGGAGAAGCCGTTTAATGAATCCGATATGCTTGAAGCATTAAAGCAAACCCACCCATCGAGGGCGCCGGAGATTGATGGCTTTTCAGCTAATTTTTATCAAAAGACGTGGAAGGCGATTGGTAAAGAGTTCACCTAGGAAATCCTCGACATTGTTAACGAGGGAAAAGACTTGTGTTATCTTAACGAGACTCTTCTGGTCTTGATTCCGAAAGTGAAGGAGTTGCGTCCAATTAGTTTGTGTAAACTATTTATAAAATAATTTCAAAGATGATTGTGAAGCGGCTCAAAGGGGCATTCAATGAGTGATAGATTGGAATCAAAGTGTCTTCCTGTCTGGTAGGAATATTGTGGATACTATTATCGTGGGATATGAATGCATGCACACGATCAGACAGAAGAAAGGTAGATCAAATGGCTATACGGCGCTGAAGCCAGACATGAGCAAAGCCTACGATCGGGTCGAATGGTTCTTTGTCCGACAGATGTTGGAAAAATTGGATTTTCCATCAAATTTCGTCAAGTTGATCAGTATCTTACTCTTTTGTTCTGAATGGAAAAGTGTTTGGTCGGATTACTCCAGACGATGAGTAACGCAAGGTGATCCATTATCTCCCCTTTGTTTGTGGCATGTGCACAAGGGTTATCGTTTATGTTTCATAATGCATGTGAGACAATCAATTCAGTGGTGTTTAGTTCGGGGCATTTGTTTTTTTTGCCGATGATAGCCTTCTCTTTTTCAAAGTCTGGGTGTGCCACTATTAAAAACATTTTGCAAATGTACGAGAGGGCATCGGGGAAAGTCGTTCATTATGATAAATTTTCTATATCTTTCAGCCCAAAAGTGAGCCCGGAGGTCATTAACTCTGTTTTAGGGTTGCTTAGTATTGAGTTGGTGGGTGGCCACGCCATGTATCTTGGTCTCCCTACTTTCTGTATGAAGAGTAAAGTGTGTCAGTTCGGGTATCTAAGGGATCGAGTGTTTTCAGCAGGAGGGAAGGAGGTCCTGATGAAGGCTATGCTCCAAGCCATTCCGACGTATGTTATGTCTTGCTTTCCTTTGCCAAAATCGATCTATATGTGCACGTTTTTGGTGGCGGGGCTCGAAAGGCAATAGGAGATTGCATTGGATGTCGTGGGATAATCTGTGTAAATCGAAAGAGGAAGGTGGGTTGGGGTTTCGTAAGCTCGAGCCATTTAATCGCGCCCTACTAGCCAAGCAGGTCTGGAAATTTTGGCTTAAGCTGGGAGAATTCTTAAAGCTAAATATTTGGAGGGATCAATCATGGAGGCGGATGTCAAGGCGTCTCACTCTTTTCTCTGGAAGCCTCTGTTGTGGAGTCGGCCATGGTACACCAAGGGAGTTTTTCGAGATCCTTTTTTCCGGGTTTTGTGAACGGTGTGGTACCGAGGACAGATGTTGTTGGCTCTTGGGTGATGGTAAGTGATTTTCTGGATGAGAAGGGTGCATGAGCTTGATAAATTTGTATGGCCTGGAGTGAAGGAAGCCATTATGGAGGTATGCCCTAACCGATCTAGTGAGGACAAAGTTTAATGAAAATCTGTTGGAAACTGGGCAATATGATATTCCTAATAAGCGAAGATGAAGATTTTTCTATGGTGATTGTTGCATGATTTTATGTATGTTCCAGAGGTCGTCATCCAGCTGCGCATGGGTCTTCTACTCATGGGACAGAGGAAAGGCGTGGAATCTTATTAAGAAGGGGAGTATTGAGTTCCGGATGGAGATATATTTGTTGGGGCGTGAATGCAAGCAACTTGATTGCGCATGAACGGTTGATGGAGGTGGACCTCGACAAGGTCTTTTCCGCCAACCAGAATTGGAAAGCCACATTAGCTAAACCCATTCCGGAACCATCATCGGTTCTTGAGGCAGAAATTTTGGCAACATGTCTCGGGCTGGGGACCTTTCTCTCTATTTTTTGGATTCCATTAATGCAGTTAAAGTGTTCCGTAAAACTGATGGTCAGTTGCCATTCTTACCTCTCGAGCTTGCAGAGACAATTGCTATGTTGAGAGGGAATTCGCTGGTTGATATTGTTCACATGTGTCATGAGGCAAATAGTGTAGCGCATGAGGTTGTAGCTATAGGAGCTTCTTGTAATGATTTGGTCATTCGGACTAAAAATTTTCATCATGATGGTTAGTTTTGGCATCACGTAATTTGAGTTAATTGAAATGCTCTTTTTCTTAAAAAAAGTTGGATGTATGAATTACTATAAATAGGTCAAATGAGTAGAGTTTTTTTTTTCGACATAGCAAGCAAATGATTCACTAGAGAAGCCAACAAGTTGGGTTATGATTAATAGAATGAGTATGTGCTTGTGTCTAAATAAATTGGAATACCCATGCATGTTATAAAAGCATCAATATCTTATAAAATGATTATCGTTTCTTTTATCCATTCCCAACATTTAATGTAAGAATAGCAATATAATTTTATATATTTTATTTTATTGTTATTCATTATATAAGTCTATAATTATTTATACCTTTAATACAATTTTTATTTCCTTATTTTAATTTGATCCATTAGAGCTATATTCATGTATAAGAAACTTCATTTGAATTCATATACCATTCGCTGGTACATTGATTTAAATAAACCTATTTACAATAGTATATTGTCTCTTCGGATTTTTATCACAATACTAGGCGTCCATATGCAAAAACTTTCCAATAAAAAAAGGTTTAAGGTTCGATCTCTGCCCCCTCATCCCCAACTCAAAAACAATCAAAAACTTAATTAATCCAAACATTAAATAGGATTCCATTAATTTTTAACTATATATTCGAAGAATAAAAAAACAATTACATTTTCAGTCCTGCCAAATATAAAAACACGAGAGGGAACGTCACCAACTTTTTCTTGGGGTGGGGGATGAAAGTCCTTTTAGCCGACACGTGAGAGTGCAAGCACTGAAGTTGAGAAATTCCCCCCAACGGGCAAAACATGTTTAGAATATGCCTCCACCAAATTCAATTATTCAATTACATCTAACCTCAAATAAATTCCCCTTAACGAGCAAAACATTTTAGAATATGCCACCCCCAAATTCAACTATTTAATTACACTTAATCTCAAATATAATTGTCATAGTCCCTCAAGTTTATAAACTATATTAAATCCCTTTGTATATTTCATAATAATATTCACTAACTAAAACAATGAGCTCTCTACTTTCCCAAAACCAGCCACTTCTTGATTCTGGCGTCGGAAAAAACCCAGAGGAATTAGATGAACAAGAGGAAGAAGGCCGCATCAGTAGACAATTATATCTAATAAAACCAGCCGACATCGCCACTCTCGACAAAGAGGCGGTGCTCCGGCGCATCCGCCACCGTAAGCGGGTGAAGTCAGCCGTAGAGACACTTCTTGGCTCACCATTTACTTCTGGAGCTGATCGGAACAAGAGCTCGACGCCCACGATTAGATGGGTCGACGATGCTTTTGCCGCACCTTAGAAATAGTTCGAGTAAGTTCTATTTTTTTTTATCTTATAATATGGTTTTATTTTATGTTGGTCCTAATAATTTACTTTTGGTTCTATATTTGCATGGTGGAGTTGCAGTTAACGATTTTTTGCACATTTAAATTTACAAAGTTTGTATTTTAGATCTCAATTATTGTAATCTGAATGTAGTTTTAGGGACAAAAACGGAATATACATTAAAATCAGATATATTATCTATTAATATATTAAAGCTAAATAATCATAAAAATTACATTTTTACCACTTTTTCTCTTAAAAGTATCACCATCATCAACATTTTCCCTCTAAAAAACATCACGTCATCAATATCATTTTCTCTTTCTTTTCTTTTATTTACTATTGATTTATATTATAACATATATTTATACAACTAGTAATAAAATATAATTCTATAAAATATTATGTGTCATTTTCCTCTTAAGGCATTACATTTTCATCAGTTTTTATCTTTTGTTTTAAGTTTATTTTTATACTGAATAGAAACATATTATTTATTTTTATTATTTAAGTTGAGCTAAATTTTTACTCAAATTTTATTTACGTTACTTTACCCATTAAATTTGTATATTATTATGCTGATAATATTGATGGACAAAAATTATTCGATGATAACTTAAAAATGCAATTTTGTTTATTATATTTTAAAATGAATAATCATGTTGGGGTTTGGACCGTGCAACGCGTGGGCTTAAAACTAGTATGGGATTAAAGATATGATTTACACCTTTTTAATTTTAACTCATTGTAAATATCGTCCTCTTACTGGAGCAAGTGTGTGGTACCTAGTGTGGCTTCGGTTCATTTTCATTGTTATATTTTCTAAAGTTGCCTCGGTTTATGATAGGATGCATCATCTTTACATATTTCAACAACTGTTTTGATTTTATGCATTAACAAGATTTCGATTGTTGGAATTTTAACGATTATGATTAGGTGAAAGTTTATTTTCTAACATTTTAACAAATTCAGGACTTCAGTTTAAAAGTTCACGTAGATTTGAAGGTACTACAATTTTATCTTCGAGTCAAATTTGTTAAATTCAAAAATTGAACATTAATTTGTTGGATCCAGAGATAATAATAGTATTTGTTATGGGTGGTTTATCGTGAACATGATATCTAAAAGACTCGATAAATTGAACAGTGAAAAATGATTAGAGGAATCGTTCCAAGACAAACAAATCGCAAGAATTTGTTGATGAGTATAAATAATTTTCTTGGTTATGATTTTGATACAACACCAACGTATTTATACATAATTGTAAGGTGATCCCCTTCTTAATTGATATAGGGATTATATCAGTAAATAAGAAAAATATTTTAACCGATAAAAGAAATATCCGAAATGGAATACATATCGTATCGTCCTCATGTTTGATCTTGTTCTAGATTCTTGGAATATGTATCCAAATAGTGTGTTCTCTTTTAGACATCTTATATCCTTTTTCAGTTTGAGGATGGCTTAGAGGGCCATCATTGAGACTTTGTCATTTGGGCTTTACGCATTCTATGCTTTTATTGGCAAAATTATTTTAACCCCAACAATAGTCCATTTGTATTGATTGAATTCTCGCTGATTTCATGAAAACAAACCTACATTTTTTATTGAGTCAAAATAATATGGTAATTCATACGCATGAGTCGTTGTATATCTATTTCTTATATGTAACGTTCTGGGGCACATAAGGTGGGAGCCAGTTGCGATACGACGGCGGCATAATGGGCCGCTAACAACTACTTGGCACCCGTCCTCGCATTGCCAAAATGGTTAACCCAAGTTGTTAGAGAAGTTCATCAAGTCCACTTATAAACCATAAAAATATTTCATTCCCAACCGATGTGGGATATTTACATACTTCCCACCATTACACAACGTCCTCGTTGTGCTCACATTCATATGAACTGTCCCAGAAATTCGATGGAGCTCTTCCGGGATCGGCTCTAATACTATTTGTAAAGCCCCGGGTCCACAGGGTGGGAGTCCATTGCGATACGATGGCATAATAGGCTACTAACAACTATTTAGCATTCGTCCTCACAATGCCAAAATGGTTAACCAAGTTATTAGAGAAGTCTATCAAGCATACTTATAAACCATAAAAATATTTGTTTCCCAACAAATGTGAGATAATACATTATAGAAGCGGTAGTCGAAAGCCTTTCGAGTCCATAAACGATTAATCCATCCAGACCTCTTCAATTAATCTATAAAGCTATAATCGTCTAAAGCATTAGAGCAAAATTCATAGACTATCATAGAATAGAAATCCATGAAAAACTACATAGAGGATAAATCAATCGAACCTTGTAGGGTGAATATCGTTTCATAGGACACCCCATCTCATAGGAAATCCGAAGGAGGCAAGGCAGAGCTCTTTAGGCCACGAAACTCTCATTAAGGTGCTTTGAAAATATAAAATAGAAAAAAAAATAGAATTGAGTCTCAATTGACCCCTATCTCCCATCGAAGACCTCATCATGTCACCAGAGTTGCACTCCATAGGGCATGAGTCTCACCGAGGAGCTTGGGAAGTTCTTCAAAGATGGTTTCCAGAGAGAGTTTTTCTCAATGAAGTTCCTAAAAATAAACTCGGTAAGATATCGATTAGGTTGAGCCTCATGAGGCGACTGTGGATCCCATGAGGCATTTACAAATCAAACTCTATAAGGTGACTATGGACTTTTGAGGCTCTCTTCTGACATTGACTCTCAGAGGGTCTTTGTAACTGGTAACCCCATAGGACCATCGTAGGGCATTATTCCCGGTAGTGCTTAAGTCAATTCTTCATGATGGACCTCGGTATCAGGATGCTTTGTAAGGGACTCTAGCATATCCATAGGTCAAATTATTATCAAGAAGCGACCTTGGATAAATTGATTTGTAGACCCTAATTAAGTCGAGGTCGTCGTGAGTGTTTCCTTCATCAAATTATCTAAGAAGGTACCCTAAAATTGTTTGTAGACCGTAAAATTCCGTTCATGCATCGGAGCCCCGTAGAGCATTTTGACTTTCGAGTTCGGACCCATAGTCCATAGGAAATGTTTTAGTTTTACAACTTATTCTAATATTACATTATTCATATCTTATCCAAAGTATTATTTTATTTACGTATAGTGTATTAATATCAACTTATAAGTTAACTAAGAAAGGGAATCGAATCCAGTTTGAAAAAGAGTAATACACAATCTCATCTCTAAAAATCTTATATTCTTTCTGGAATCTATCTTTTATTACGATGTGACTATTAAACTATTTAACAAAATGTGGATAGCGGGTTCCAGGTTAGCTAAGGAGTAATCCAACTCATTTGTTGTCTATAAATTTTCTTAGCAAAATGGAAAATGGCATGGTATTGCTCCATTACAACATAGTTTATGACCACGTCACTAAAAATGTGGCGCTTAACAGTCACGCCAACATATTGGTGTCAACTAATGAAAACGTAATTACATAACATAATAAATTTTGGGATATAATTGTATAACGAAAAAAATTTGGGATAGAATTGTATAATTTCCCTAACTAGAATGAGTTCGACGTAAACGCATGGGAGAAGCGGCATGGAGGGTTAAATGATGATAGATAGATAACACCAATCAACTGACACAATAATGATCCATCTATACCGGTTGTTGATACTGTTATTATGCAAAGCTGCTTGTTATTTACTTAATTATTTGTTTATTTTGATTGTAGTCTCCAAGATATTATGTCGTGGAGGTACAAGTACACTAAAATAATGAGGAGGTCTCTTGTTAGACCGCCTAAATTATTTAGGCTAATTTGAGTTTTGGATGCAGACATTATATGAGTTTGAATTTTGGATCCAAGGCAGATATGAATTTGGATTGATGGAAATGAACTATTTAGACCCGTCTAAATGAGTGTAACACAAGTTTTGCATTATGAAGTATTGGACACAAATCAAATGCTTCTAACTGTTGTAGTTAGTTGAGATGAAATATAGCCGTTGGGCTATTACATTTCTGAGCTCAACAGATTGTCTTTTGGGGGTTTTGGATTTATGAGCTGACATTAATTACTTCTTATAATATAGTTATGTAATCATTCAAGACATTAGTTTTCTGAATTCTTCTGCAACTCAAACGCAGATCATCAAATTACATCAACCAGTTAACCTCCATGGACGAAGGCAAACCTATTTTCGTAGCAAATTGCTTTTCCTTTTCATAGACTTTTATCATTTCATTTTGGTCCCAAAGATCTATCTTCGATCTCATACCTGTATCTTTTATCCCTATAACAAATTTTTTTTCATAATATTTTCATACTTTTAGTCTAAAAATTGCTTTGGAATTTTTAATTCTAATTTTATAAATTATTTACAGCAATATACACCAAATATAAAATAAAATGACGGTGTTATTCACATTAGTAAAAGTAAAATTCCAAAATTTTACAATTGGAACTAAAAGTAAATAAAAAAAAACAAAATGAATAGTTGTTGTATTAAAAAAAATGCAATTTACTGTATTAATATTAATTAGGCTGATGAGAAAGGCACGAGGGCACCTCTATCAAATTAGAATCAAATACACGATAAGCTTACTTTGTTAATTTTAGATTTTTTTAATAACCAAAATTGCTCTTCTTTCTATGCATCTTAAACCCTTGTGGCCGATCGAGAGAGTTAGGGGCGGGACATCTAATACCGATTCGGATCCCCTATTATACAATAATGTTACACATTATGTTATATTGATTAAATTATTAACAAGTGTATAAATCAATGGAGATAAATCATGTCCTTAATAAAGAAAGATTCTACCATAATTAGTCACTCTTGACTAATACACATGCCAATAATCCATACAGTGTAACACAATATGTAACATCATTGTGTAACAGAGGATCTAGAATGCATAAAATACTAAAAATATATTAAAAATAAATTTTGACCTTTCATTTCACATACAGTAGAGTTTTTTTTTTTTTTTTAATTTTAAGTACAATATTAAATAAACCCACGTGAATGTTCCCACGTAGACTCGAACTCTTGATCTTTAAGATCATGAGAAAGGTGCATATCACTACAACCCAAGGTGGTAGACACATGTAGTACATTTTAGTTTCCACAGATTACCCATCAATAAAAGCAAATTAATTCAAATCCATAATAGAATTGTTTCGATCTCATTCGTACCGTGATCATGAGAATAAGTAGTTCGCATTAAAATTTTGTGGTTACTCGAATAAATAAGTTTGCAAGAAATATGCAGGTGCATTCTCCTATTAGCATTAAGATTATATACTTTATTAGACGATCCGTTGTATCAATTTCGAAGCCTCAACTATATATAATTGTCGTAAGGTAGCCAAATTCCTCGTCTAATAACTAGTTACGATCCTCACAAAAAAAAAATAGTTGATGTCATCATCATAGATATGATCAAATCACTTAAAACTTCAAGGGATCACAGCTCTTTCATTTTTATTTCAATTTATCCACATAATATATCAAATAGACGATATTTAAGATATCAAAAGAAATTTTTATATAAATATGAACAAAAAATAGAATAAAAACATTTATCTTCCATTACATAAAAGTCGTTGACATTAACTTCTAAAAAAAAGTATTGGGAATCTAATTGAGATATAATAAAAATTAATTGAAATATTAAAGATTCTAATGAGACTAGTAACTTAGATAAGGATATAATAACATAATTAAGATGAATTAGGCCTTAACTTATATTTAAACCCCATAAAAAGAATATTTTTTGTTTCATATTTTTAAAATAAATATGAGCATGATGTATCTTAAACTAAACAAAATGTAAAAATTATAATTTGATAAGTTATTTGCACGATTTGAATTAAAATGAGAGATTTATGATATTTAAAAAGTAAACGAATTTGAGTATATAATTGATATCATCCACTTTTTTGTTAGACCATCCTATACTAAATTTTGCCAGATTGCTAGTGACTAACGTCCATCTGAATAACGGAAAGGATATTTCTTGCTGTGTAGAGCATCCCCAATCCCCATCCTTAAAATATATAAAATTAAAAAAATTAAGAAAGAAAAAAGTATTAATATGAGGTTGAGATCTTGCGATCCTAGCTGGTCCGTAAATGACGAATGGTGACTTAAAATATTAGACAATGCAAGTTGAGCTCTGATAGTATTCAATAAGTTTAAAGTCTCTCACTCTCATAAATGTATTTGACAGTTATGTCTCCATGCTTCCCTTGTTAATATGTCTGAGATCATGAAATCATGCACAGTATGAACATTAACTCTAGTGTACAATGCATTTTCCTTTCAAAATATTAAAAAAAAATTGTAATAAACTCCACCCTGATGTTCTCACATAAACTCGAACCTTTGACCTTTCAAATTATTGGAAGGTGTTTGCCACTGCTTACACCAAGGTGTAAAATGCATTTTTACTAGTAATTATTAAAGGGCACTTTACAGTCTAATTACATTTCAAATGGGACTGTGCATTTGCTCAATTTGATAATAATTTGTTGAAAATTTTGATTCTCAAAATAATCGACCAAAATTCTAGAGTTTCAGCGTCAAGTGAACAAACCGAATAGTATTGAGCGGATTTGGATTCCAAACTAAAATTCAGTCGGTTAACCGAATATTGAAAGAAAAAAAAATCAAATATCTCAAATACTATTTCATAACTGGTGTGTTGTGCTATCAAACATGTTCTGTTACATAGAAAATATGTTATTTCACTCGTAGGATTAGGCCATTCGGTGGATTTTTTGTTGTTCCATTGTTTTACCCTTAAAATTTACTGTACTTAATTAAAAATACTCTCAATCGATTATGATATTGAAAAAACATTGACTCATCCATTATATGCTACGTAAAAATTTAATGAAATTAATATTAAAAATTTTCAACTTATTTCAATAGAACGTTTTCGTTTTAGTGAAATTTAAAAAATAATATCCACAATCCCTAAAATCACTTCGTGATTTAAGTTATTTAGGGTATAGGAAAATCCTAATCCCTCTCTTCCACCCTAATCGATCAATAAATTCGAGGCACAACTAGAAATCAAGTTGGTTTCAAAATTGAAGGTTAGATCATTAAAGGCTAAGCCCATTCCGCCCCGAAAAACCCTAGCCAATTAGAGTATGCGGATGAATAGCTCTATTAGAAATAAAGCGGTACATCACGAAATGCTCTAGAGAGAGCATATATTTAGGGGCAATAAGTGGGAGGATGTGCGAGGTGGCGGTCTTTGTGGGCGTCATACTGGGGAATTGGCCAAGGAAAAATAGTGTGGGTTTCTTTCGAGATAAAGTTGTTTGTTAGTAGCGAGAGCGGCAAAAGCCACCAGATAATAACAACTCAAGAAATAGATTTATTGCAGAAATAATTTATGTTGGTCTCAAATCAGAGATACATACTGTTCGGAAGTGTTAAAGGCAGTTGCGAGAATTAAAATAAGTTGTCTCAACCGACCCAGGGAAGTCAGCTGGGTTTCTCAAAAGTGTTTATCATTTAGTCAATTATGATTAATTTCAGTTATACTCCAGCTACAGAGATAGCTCGGTTTCAAATATTTAGCAAAAACGATAATAAAGCTGAAAATAAACACACGAAATGATAGAGGTTCGGATTCAAATAATCCTACGTCTTCTCTTCCTTGTTATAGAGGTTCGGATTTTAAAGAAGGGACTCACT
>AYJT01011516.1:0-13177 GCA_001278415.1 Ocimum tenuiflorum | reverse complement strand
GTTGCATAAGGGCTAGCCGGGCGAGCCTGTGATTGAATAATCTAGAATGGAATCACAGTTTCTTGAGAGAAAGTCGAGAGAGAATTCAGGATGTAGATGTTTATAATGATCTTGTTCATTCTTTTTATGTTCTTTGTGTCTTGTTTTTTACACATCTAAGTCACGAATTCAGACTTGTATGGTTTTCAAAAGTTAAAGTCAAATTCATACGGTTGGGGTGCTTTTATATTGAAACTTTAAAAAAAATAACTGTAGTAAATTCTCGAAAGTCAGTATCGCGTTTAGATGAATAGCAATTCAAAGAAGAAGCGTAATGACATGAAGAAATATCTCTTCTTTTACCATTATAGCTTGCCCCCATGGAATAACAAATTATTTTCCTCAAATTTGTTAAGATGGGCACCATATTTGCTTACCTGGCTACAAGTAATACTCAGCTTCCTGATTCAAATAAACTTGAATTCAAATCAAGAAGAGGAAAAGACTTTAGGATTTTGAAAAGTGATTTTGCCAAAATTGATATTCGACCGAATAATTTGAAGGGAAATCGGTTAAATGTCCTCAAGAATTAATCATACATAAAATTTAATCCAATCTAATGCACGTTAAGGGAAATTTGACCAAATCTCGATCACCTTTGCCTCATGATCAATCGAGTTTCACCTCAAGATATTATTATCTCTTCACGCAATCAAATTCCAGCTCGATTGATCAAAATCTCTTGGAATCGAAAATTTTTCATTAAATAAAAAAAATTTATCAGGTGATCATTTTTCATTAATTAAAAATTACCTTGTCGAATTTTCCAAATTCGTTCAACCTTCATTCATTCTGAACCCCCATCAACCTAGTTGGATGACTCTTTTCAATTTTGTGAATGCTTCCACTTACATTGTTTAGATATGGAGTTGATTTAATTTTCACACATCTATCTATGTAATGCTGGCATTTATTGTCTCAATAACTACATATTAGTTCATAATTATAACTATATATATTAGACTATTAGTTCGGCTGGAATCAAACTCAAACATTGACTTGTAACTTCGAAATAACTAAGTTTGATAAACGTGGCTGGAGGTATCAATTTTATTTTTTTTTCTTTTCAGAATTAATCAAAGTTATTCTCCACAAAGGCCGATGAATAAATACATGGGTGATAGAAGATAAACAGAACAAAAGTAATTTTTATATAAAAAGATAGGATCCCCAGATTCTACCACGAACTGAACCATTTTGTCTGCCATGATAGTTCTGGACATTAAATTAAATATTCTTTACATATCAGATATATATATATATATATCATGTATGTTAATCCCTTTGAAGTCCAATTAATCTAAACCACTGGAAATTAAAGGCACCAAATATTAGCTTTTCAGATATTCAAGGTCCACCCACTAACCATGAAGTAGGCAACATGAATCATCTAACCCATCCAGACTCATCATTGCATCTTATATTTAAATAAACATAAAATAAAATAATCGTTAATTTATACATCATGCATGTGTACATTAAAACGATCAAGCTTCCAACTTCTCAAATCATATGCATGTTTTACGCACAGATTTAAGAAATCAGACTTGGAACAAAATCAAATATGCATGCGAAAGAAGAATAAATACGAACAGTTCTAGGTTGAGATCTTTTAATAATATCTTAGGCTTTAAATTTTGTAAATTATGCTTTACCAAACACAAAAACATAATAACTTATAAGCATAATGTCTTGCAAATGTGCATTGTCTATTTTATCATCCCTTTGAAACATTTGATTTTACAGACAGTTATGTAAATTGCATATCTTTTATTCTAATATTTATGTCATATAATTTTGTAATTATGTACATATACCTCTAATTATAATTATTTATTTTGATACTATCCATCAGTTATTGGTGTATAACAATGATTTTAAATATTATATGTCGTATTATTCACTAGTATAACAAAATGAAAAAAAGCATGTTCAGATTTTTACATGCATTCACTCAGTGCTTGGCATCTCTGCACCAGAAGTCTTATGTTGATTTCTTTGTTCTGGAAAGCTTCGTTTGATTTGATAACCCATTTTTTGTGATTAAAAGAGCACAGGCATCAGTTGTGCTTTCTGCAACGACATCCTTTAGCAGAGAATATGCAGCCAGGTTTGCAAGTGGAAAATAGTCTGTTATTATATATTTCAGTATAAAACTATGCAAAAGCCACGTAAAATCTGTGTGAAAATGGCCACGTTCATGTTCAACATAACTATTGAATGCACCAGAAAGACACATGACCCACTTAGCATTATGCAAACAAGTCGTATTATTTGAGGTGGAGTCTTAGTCTATTTCTGTATTCTTTCTAGATTCAACAAATAAAATATGTGACGTCCATGGATTCTATCATCAACTATTATGCTTCTGCCTGAATACTTGGTTCAAATACCCATGGATTAGCATGAGTTAATAACCGCTCTTGTCTTATCAGCCTAAAAACACTCATTCCTATCTTTGGCTTATGAGAGACTTCAGGTTTGTAGTCCCTCCTTATACTAATTTCTCTTTTTCAAACCCTTCATTTAAAGTCATAACTTCCTTTTTTTAGTTGTTGCTTATGATTTTTGTACTTCTCTATCTTTGATCCCATATATAATTTATCACTAATAGGGTTCTCTAAACCATATAATTAAACCCCTCCTTAACAAACACATGTTTTTTTTGTATCTGATTTCTTTCTACGATATGATCAATAATATTAACTTGTTTGCAAGACTTATGAGTCTTCATTATTGTGCCTAATGAGCACTAAGAATATATGTCCCGCAGATCAAGTGGATTCCGTTTTTCCGATGTACAATCATTCTCTCATAAGCATCCTACAAGTAGTAGAAAATGATACACAAACTCAATAAGAAACAAAGGATATCACATTTTATTTACGCCAAAAACTTATGTTGATATCATTATTAATTTTCGTATTATTAAGTGATTATACGATGAGTTCTATTGAGTTCAAACATATTAGGATGTACCGTGCGACCAATGACAAAATTTATTGAAAACCCTTTCCTTAAGTGATGTAATAGTGTTTTTCAATTTTTATTCTTTTTTTTTCTTCTAGATTTGATATTTTACTTTTTTTCTTAGGCTAACCATACGGGATCAAAAATCATCGGGTGTTAAATTCTCACCTAATAAAATTTCTTATTTAAGTTTATGTATGCATTTATGAACGTATTTTTACCATGTGGTCGAGAGACCTAAACGAAAGTTTTAATTATTGTTGATTAGCTTCCAGCTAGGATGAAGAAAAATTAACTCCCACATGTTGTCGTCGATGGATATTTTAGGTACGATACCAAGAAAAAAAGAAATATATAATTTCATTATTTATTTTATATTAATTTGAACACAGGAAAGAAGGGGGAGATTTAGTTGGATTTGGTTAATAAAAAACTAAATTTTATCAAATAATAAAATTCAAAAGTTAAAATTATAATTCTCAATCCAAGTACCATATTCCCGTAATTATTCAAAAGCCTCTTCTAAGTCGTACTGCAAAATATGGGAAGACGAAAATTATCAATCGTGAGCTAATTCTCAAATATCTGATGAGAAGACCTATTACCAGTTGTATTCTCCATGTGACTAATTTTAGGGGATGCAAAATTTCGGTAAATATTACTTTTATACTTTTATTTAACTATTTTTTGCTAAACTACTAGAATTTTATAAATCTAGTTTTTAATTTTTAGTCTACAATTTTTACCTTCAAAAATCAAGTATAATGGGACCTAACGGGGAAGAGTTGAATAATCTACTATGAAGAGTATCATACACTAACTCTGATTAGCTTTGGTTAAATTATGGATATCGATGACTACTATATTTGCCAAAATTCCTATAGTTCGACATGATGTCACAAAGGCTATATATAAGATTCTTTGTCATCTGATAGAAACAATATAATAAATAAAAGGACCCGTAGTTGGCCTATTTGAGTTATTTCCAAAAGTACTTCAGCATAATTATTTGAATTTCAATTTGTAACTATTAGTAATTTGAATATTGAATTTCCCAGAAGAGACCCCTTGTAGACTTTTATTCAAGTGTGAAAGCAAAGTAGTTAGAAAAATATATTTTTACCTTTGTTTGGACAATATTGAGAGCACACTACGGTTTGTACCAACTTTTTTAGTCATAAATATAAAAAGACACTACAATGTTTATTAGTCATACACCCAAATAGTCATATTTATTACTTTTCATTTACTCATCAACTCAATTTCTCATATGGTCAAAGCTAGAATTTATTTACTTAAAAACATTTTGGTATATGAAAACATCAATATTGATACAAACAAAAATATTAACCAAGAAAGTACGTCATGATTCTTTATGCCAATTAATATTGTTGTTATAATATTTTGGTACACAATATCATACCAAAATTACATGAATAAAAACTAAAAAATCCAAAAGTAAGTAATCAAAATACATTCTAGTCTTCTTCGATGTTGTATAATATCATAACAATGTAAAGTTTAAATTATTTGATCTTTACTAAAATCTTTTGGTATTGTATTGTTTGTATACAAAAATCTTATAAGAGTTTGTATACTAATATCTTTATATGTATTTTGCTTCAAAACATTTGCTTAGAGTTCGTGGTTATAACCACAATGGTTATGGATGAAGACAACCGTCTGGAAATAAAAGTCAGCAAATTAGCTAACAAAACTGAAATAATTGCTGAAGATTTTATCCGAAAGCAAAATTGGGTGAAATTGGAATATTATAATCGGGTGAAATTGGAATATTATTGGGTATCAAGATTTGAGTTGCTACGGAGGCTGAGAGAAGAAACAGAGAAAATTCGTATAATTGTTGGAAACATCATAGATGAAAGAGTCATGAGGAATTCAGCTTCACCAGTTTCACAACTAGGAGTTGTGACAACAAGCAAAAAATATGTAGTGGTCAATTTAGACGAACGATAAAAGGAATGAAATTTTGGAGAATCAACCAAACTTAAAGTCATACGTATTGCAGATATGGATGGAATAGGTATGACTCTTTAACTCGAAATGCTTATTGATGATCCATTAATAACTGAATGCTTGAATATTCATGCTTGAGCCACAGTACAACAAGATTATAGCACACATATATGAGAATTATTTCAACCTTAAAAAAGTGTTTTCGTGTTTGTGCTTGAGTCACAGTATCTGTCGAACAATAAGTGATATTACACCAATCTTTGAAAAATATGAGATATCTCATTGTAATTGATGGTATTTGGAACACGATTTGGGGTGATTTGAGGATAATTTTTTCTGATGATTGTAATGGATATTGATGACCACTATATTTGCCAAAATTGATGGTATGAATATTGATGACTACTATATTTGTCAATTCCAGCAGTTCGATAGGTAGGGGTGGATATTGGTGACTGTTGTAAATGAAAATAGGCCCAATATGCATACCCGACCCACTCCGATATGTGCCCTAGATTCTAGATGATCATGATTACATCTATTGAATGGTGATATGCATTTACACTATGCGAAGGTATGTTGATCCTCATTCTGATATAATCATTCTCTCTCTCTATACGAAAAAACTCTCTCCTCTCTTCTGTGAGATCTTCTTCTCTTTGTGAGACTCGTCCTTTTCTTTCTCTGTGAAAGATTTTTTCCTCTTTCCTTTGTGAGATCTGCTCTGTATGACTTCGTGAGGAAATCTGGCGAGGTAACTTGAAGAGTGGGTTGTAGGCGAGTTATTGGTCGCCATCGGAGAAGGAGTCGAAGGCTGGTGTCTGTCTCGCCTTCAAGCGTACGGCGCCGGTGTTCCTTGGTTTTGTGGAAGGTCAGATCTATGTAGATCTAAGGCCACAAACCAAATTTGAGCCAACGAATACTACAAGTAGCCATCGGAGTTCTAACCTACGTGAGGAGATCAGATCCGGCAAAAAGGTTTCCAGATCTGTGACTGTGAACTCGTGCTTGTGTCTGACGGAGGCTTTCTTCGCTGAGCGTTCGATCTAGAATGGTAATAAGGAGTGTGACAAGGAGACGGAGGACCTGATACCCAACAGTGGTATCAGAGCCATCGTTATCCCCTCCGATCTTCTCACACTTCGTCGTCCTCCGAAATGTTTTGTAAGCTTTTCGCATCTCCAGATGCTGGTAAGGAAGGAGTACCCGTCCTAGGGCTCTTCTCTGGTATAAGTCTAAAACCTCTCTATTTTTTCCCTTCCTAGATCGGTTATACGGTCGCTGAACAGGTTTAGAAGGGCATGAGGTTCCTAATAGGATTGGTTATGTTAGATCTAGGGTTTTTTTTATATTAATCTTTTGCTTCTGCTGTGAAATCTGAATTTCCTTGTGATTTGAAATTCTGATTTGTGATTATATTTTGAAAACCTGATCTAATCTGAGACTCTTGCTGATTTGCTATTGTCTTTGTGATATTCTGAATTTTTTCTTTGTTCTGGGCTCTATAATCTGTTGTATTCTGTAGTTTCTTGGCTATTAGTGTGCCTACTGGAGTCTGAATTCTTCATCTTTTGGTGTCTATGCGACTGAATTTGCATTTGCTGTAATTTGAACATTATTTTGGCATATAGAGAATCTGCTTGAGTCTATTGCTTAGTGCTGGTTTGGTGTGATCTTGCTTTGTCTGTCTTTGAATCTGCCTTAACTCTCTGTGAGCCTAATTCTGCACTCATTTGCATTATTTTCCTAAGTATCGAAGAGGTTGAGTGACCCCCTGCGCCGTCGTACAAACATATGATTGTGAACTAGGAAATCCTCACCAAATTAGTACTTTGATTTTGATTTAAATCTTCATCCATATGTGATTTCTAATCTTTGTGTGATTTTCTGGTCTTTTTTGTATTTTCTTGTCAATATAGATTCATCTTCAAGCCCTAATTCATATGACATGTTCCCATTTAATGATAAATTTGATTTTTCCATGCGGAAGCAAAAAATGGAATGTGTTCTTTCCCAACAAAATGTGATAAAGGTTATAGATGAATCATATGTTGATACTGATTCTCAAGATAAACGGACTGAGATGAATAGTAGTGCATTAACGACCATTGTTTTAAACTTGTCTGGCTGTGTGCTTAGAAAATAGGAAAACATCAATCAGCTAAAGCTTTGTGGGATAGACCTGATGAATTATACCTTGAAAAATCTATGCCTGGAAGAATGATGTTCATGGAAAATTTTTTCAGATTTAAGCTGGATATGTCTAAGGATATAGATGAGAATATGAATGTGTTTACTGAATTGGTTCAAGATCTGAAACAACTGGCATGAAAACATTGATGAATATGCTTCTTATGCTTTATTAAATGTTAGCACTGAATCGTTTTCTGATGTGAAATCTGTATTAAAGTATGCTAGGGACAATGTCACTCTAGATAATGTGGTAAATAGCTTAAAAGTAAAGAAATAGACTTGAGATATAGTGGGGTTACAAATAGATCTAGAAATGAGGTCACGCATGTTAGGGTAGGTCTAAAACAAGATCTTTAAGACCATCTAGGAGTTTTAATGAGTTTAACAATAATGATGTATAGGGTAAAAAAAAAACAAACCCGAAACAGGAATGTCTAAATCTAGAACTAGGGATATAAAGTGTTACAATTGTGGTATATCTGGACATTATATTAAGCAATGTACCAAAACCAAGAAAGATAGAAATAATGCTAATATGGCTGCACATGACAACTTGGGTGACATATATGTGATAACTGATATGTGCTCTAGTTTTCTTATTTTTGTGAACTTTTTTTCCGAGTCTTTGAATGAAAATGCTTGTGTTAAATGATTCTGGTTGCCTATTTCGTATTTCACCCAATAGAAATATTTTTTCAACTTTTAAGGTTGTGGAAAATGGAAATGTGCCTAAACCCTAAATTAGTTAAAGTGCAAAGTGTGTGGTATAGGTGATATCAAATTCAAAACTGAAACTAGATATGTTTTTACCTTAAAAATGTGTCCTGATTTATGTTATAACTTACTGTAGTGTTCTGCAATAGAAAATGATGGGTTAGAGGGTAGATGGGGTAAGGGTGTTGTGAAAGTCTTTAAAGGAAGAGTATGAAAAGCTCAAAGCTGCAGAGGAGAAAAGGAAAAGGAAAAAAGCTGCCAAGGCAGCTGAGAAGGCAGCAAAAAGACAGAAGGGGGTGTTGCAGCTGAAGATTAGTTTAGTCAGTCCTTATCTTTGCATTTTACTTTACTTTTAAATTTCAAAAATCCATCTGTACAATGTAAGATGATGGATCAATGTATAAAACTAACCGAACCTCAAGTTTGAATAACAATATCCTGTTGTCTCAAAGAATTTTAAAGTGTTTTTCCTAGCAGCAACAGAGTATGCACAAATAAGTGCGTTCAACTGTCAGCTACAACAACTTTCTTAAATTCCTAATACTTAAAATTCTAACAAGATATTTAACACTTGATTCTTTTTGGAATGATAAGAAAAAACACCTAGATATGGAAGAACATGCTAAGGGGAAAGTAAGCTTGTAACTCCCTTCACTTCTTCCAAAACCTTTTAAGCCGCATATGCTTTAACAGTATCAAAAAGGTAGAAATTGTTAGGTATATTTGTATTTTGATAACTGTCAAATACCATTAATTCAACTGCATAGAATAGAACTAATTTTAGAATGTAATATGTATAGGACTGATTTTAATAACTTAGGTTCGTGGAGAACAAGAGCTTGTATGCAAGTCCTGTAGACTACTGAAGATCAAGAGTGCTAAGTATTGCCTTCAGTTGTGCCCTCACAGCTGAGAGATACCACAGCTGATATTCTCTGCTGTAAGTATAAAGATCACAGTTGTCCCAACATATGTGATAAACTCAGCTGGTAGTGATTCTCTAGTCTGAGTAGTTGATGGACAAAGAGAAGGAAGATTTCAAAGTTGACACTCAAATCAGCTTTCTGTCACTTGAAAAGGTTGAAGTTAGTTTCTAGTCAACCTCAAGCTCAACTACAACTAAGATTCAGTAGAATGTCAGAAGTGACTAGACGTGCAGCAGAGCTGACCTGCCACCATACCGTAAAAGGTAGTCAGTCCTCGGATATTATCCATCGGACAATAACTTTATCCGATTTTCCAGCGGATAAAAAAGAAGAAAGTATGCCATAAGTACAAGCAACGACTTCATCTGCAGAAGTCATAAAGGAAGGATTTGTTCGTTGTCTTACAACGGCTACTATTTAAATCCTTCCTCTATTAATCCTGCCAATCTCATGCACAAGCTTTCTGCTCTCTCTACACTATCTAACCATCTTCTAAGTATCCAAGTCGAGACAATCCGGTGATCCAAAGCTCTCAGCTAAGGATACCGAGAAAGTTCTTACACATATCCTACCTAAAGAACAATTTTTTGAAGGGAACTGAAACCTTCACCTGCCTATCAAAGAAGCCTAGGAGGGGAGCTCTGGTAAAACTTCAAAGATCAGTCGTGCCTGCGACTAAAAGCATTAGAAGCTCTCCGTTTCAGAAGAATCCTAGTTGTAAACTGTGTTCAAACACCGCGTATAATGACGATTAGTGAATTCTCTTCATCTGAAGGAAGAGGGGACGCAATATTGTTTAAATCCCAACCTCTATAATATTTGTGTTTGTCTACAATTTTTCTTACATATCTGCTACGTGTTTTAAAACTCAGCTCCCTCATAGTAGCTGGAGTATAATTGGAAATAATCTCTAAAACCAACTCGATAACACAAACACATGACCAAGTCAGTTGAGATTAAAACTTGGGTTCATCAATTTTCCGCAACTGAGTACATGGGCTAACGCTACTATCTATCTCTAATTTGGGACCAACAAGATTCAAGATTCGATATCTGAAAACCAGGAGTTCTTTTGTATCTTGTTTTTCTTTTTTTTCTTTTCTTGACTCTTGTTATCATTAGAAAGATGATTGGCTAATCGCCCAAACAGATTCAAGGGTTCGAAAGTTTGTTGGTTTTATTCGAGTATTATTGAATATCATTATTCCTTTCTTTTGTGGTGTTTTGCAATTATCGTTGTTCTTGTTCTCGTTGGATTTTAACCTTGGATGGAGATATCTATTAAATAGGTTAACCGATGATTGAGATACGTTGTTGATAAACTTGGTTCGAGTCAAGAATATAGGGTTTGAATATCTGTTGTTCATATCACAAGTAAAGATGGTTAATAACCTTGGGTGAAATTAATTGAGTTCAATTTCCATGCTCTGTCGTACTTTGGTCGGTCGTTTGAGAGTAATTAAATGATGCTCTCACACATTGGAATTAAACCTTGTAAATGAATTCGATTGAACGAGAATAATCCATATAAGTCGAGTACCCTAGAATCTTCATTTTCTCTTATTTTGTTATTTCGTTTATTTACTTATCATACAGGTGGTTTAACTCTTTTCTCCCTTAGAGTTGTCTATATAGTAGGTACTTTCTATGTTTTATTGTCTAGCAAGCTAAATTTCTAAATGGTCTACGAATTCGATAAATTATTTTGTCAGTGTTCACCCACTATCAGAGTCGTATAAGTGGTATGTCTAAAGTTAGGGGTCCAACCGTTCGAGCCCTTCTATGCTTCCAAGCCAAGGGTCTGATAGTTGGTTGCCTTTTGTGCGACACTTTTAGATTTTTAAGGGTTTGAATGAAATTGGAGGTCTTCCTGCCAAAGTATATGAGTTTTTTCATTTAAGATATCTTAATTTGTTTGGCTCTTCGAAAGTTGTTCCATCAACCATATCCAATCTTGTGAATCTTCAAATACTAATCACCAGTCAATTTCCTTCTTTTTGAATAAAATATAGTCATTAAAAGTGCATCTGATTTCTCATTGCCACTAAAATTCTTATAATGATGATGATCTACCACTCTTATAAGTTTTGATTTTTAAGGGTAAATATAGAGTTCAATAGCCAACTAACATGCACTGAACAAACCCTCCCATGAGTACCCTCGTTGAGGGCACAAATTTTTTTATTCTACTAGTTTTAAACTCCCATAGTATACAGTTAATCATGAATGATTTACTAATTTTCAATTTTTGTTTGTTGTTAGGAGAAAAGAGAGAAAATAATCTACATCATGTCACACACGACTAAATCATGTTAATATGCTTATTTAAAAAAGTTATTGGAGTCAACCAACAAATTTGGGTCGTGCGATCACACAAATAAATTGCATATATTTAGATTTGTATTGCATATGATATGTTATATGTATGAATACTATAATATAACTGTTTGTATATGAATATATGTTCTAGTGTCAGCAGTGAATGATTACTGTAAATTTACCGATATAACCTTATAATCAACATAAATTATGCACATATGCACACGGACGGAAACTAATCAAAGCCGTCAATCTGAATCATCCTTAGACTGTGATGAGTGTTTAGTTTGTATCTTGAGGTTTTTAATCAAATGTGAACTCTTTTTGTGAATGAACTTGTGAACTAATGCATTTTAAGTGTTTATTGGGTTTTTTCGCGTATTGTGGTCATTTTTGTGTGTTGGATATTTTTATGTAATAAGGCATGTTCAATACAAATATGTCCACTTTAATAAAAGAAAATTTACATCAAATACGAAAAATACACAAGTTCATAAGTTCACTCATCAGAAGAATTTCACATGTGATTACACACACACACATATATAAGGAGATAATGCATAATTGGGTGATAAATAATACATCCTAACAGTCCATTTTCAGCAATTAATGGATGAGTGTGTATAAGGAAATGAATTATAAATTTCAGTCATTAAATTATGCATTTTATATATGAAAATTATGCATAATTTTATTTGCTCAATCATAACCATTTGATTTTGCATTTGATTTCAAAATCTGACGGATATTATTTATTATCATTTATCATTCAATAAATACCTATCATTTGATTACAAACCTATCTACACACACACACACACACACACTAGTTTTAAGCCCGCGCATTGCGTGATCAAATGCCTACTGAAAATTGCTCTCAGCATACAAATTAAGCATTTATCATAATTGTAAGATGTTCAAATATTTGTATACCTTTGTATATAAACATATGGAATCTTCGTATCAATCTTTTAAATTTGTATGTATTATTATATTATTTTTTCCTTTTAAATGAAAAAAGTCAACATTGTTTTTTTTTTTTCTAGAAAACAATCAACGATGTTGATCAAGTGATATTGGTCTTTTGATCACAGATATAAAATGCTTGATGCTTGTACTGCTTGCACTTAGATATGAGTTTGTCGTGTGTATGTATAGTGATTATATAAAAAGATATTAACTCACGCCCATCAATATTATTGATAGAACTATAATGCAAAGTTATAATCTTTGCTCATGCAAAATTGATAAATATAATTGTAACTTTTTATGTTTTAAATACTTTCACTTCATTGTAGATGTTGAAAATGAAATTGATGATGAATGGAACTAATTTGTAACGTACAAAAAATGCATTTTTCTTACATAATAATGAAGTAATTATTTTTCCAATACAACACACATGTGAAAAATAAAAAGATGTGTATTAACCTTTTAGGAGAAGAATTGACATGTGTATTAACCTTTTGGGCAAAGAATTGACATACTTTGTATTATAAAAAACATATTGAAGAAGTTTATATATTATTTTTTATAAATTAATTAAATAATACGTCCATTGTTCGGAGTGTTTAAGAGTCGAGATTAATAGATATCTCAACTTTGATACCTATAGGTTTCATCTCCTACGAGTCAATTTGCTTCTGTGTGTGTGTTTTAACTTCTTGTAATACACATAATAAGATATGCTACATATGATTGTCTTTGTACAAACAAGTTATATGAAAAAAAATATGGGCCAAAAAGTACTGAAGAAAGAAAAATATTTAGAACTTGTGTATAAAAACCATGAAATAAAAAATTAAAAAAAAAAAAAAAGAAAATGACAAGAATAGCTTTTGGAGGAAAAATTTACTATTCTCTTTATATAGGGAGATAGAGAGTTGTGATCAAATGATAAAGTCATTTGGTATTGATAAATATTAATGAATCTCCTTCATAGATTTGGCTTCGTTATGCAGTCTGCCCCCTATGGGTTATGCAGAAATTCAATTTGCTTTTATGCAGTAATAACACTATTATGCAGAAATTCAATTTGA
>AYJT01011495.1:0-10128 GCA_001278415.1 Ocimum tenuiflorum | reverse complement strand
GCGTCATCTAGGTATTTGGCTATCTCACATCCTTCCATGGACAAGCCGAAGTGTCAGTGCAGGAATAGGGGGAGACAGTGATTTTTACCCCCTAGACCTTGGTCGTGAAGGACCTGTAGTCTTCTGCAATCCGTGCCATAGCATAGAATTCTGCAACTAGGTCCGGATAGAAGCATTTGGGTGTTGAAGTCACCATCCTCAGCACCGTGGCCTTCTCCAACTTTGCCACAAACTTTGTGTAACCTTTCGGATCATCCTCAAAGTGGCGTTTGAGGACCGGAAGGTTAAGGATCTTGTTCTTCTGCACTTGTAGCTGGCGGCACTGTGCATTGGTCAGTTTTGAAGGACCGTCTTTCAGAATGGTTACCAGATGTGCAATTGAGATTGCTTCTGGTATCTTGACTGGAGTCTGGGTAGAAGAAGCCATGGAAATTTTGAAGGATTTGATTCGATGTTTTGAAGGAGAGTAGGGTTTCCTGGATATAAGGGGTGAAATATGATCGAGAATGAAAAATCTCGAACGGACGTAGTAGATACCTTTAAATAGGTATTTTTGGAAAGGAATGGACGACTAGGATTAAATAGATTGTTTATATTCAACAGTCCGGATCATCTGTCCTTGCACAGTACAGAGGGGGTTTCTTGCCTTTTTGAACGTGTGCAGACGCTTTTACACGTGGCAACTCCCTGGTGGCTCATTCCGGCGGGCAAGTCTCATCGCAATAAAAGAGCATTTATGTCATTAAAATTTTGAATTAAATGACATTAAGGCCCTGACTTAAGTACCCTTCAACAAATATTCTCCCTTAATTAATGAGAGTAAAGACAGAGAGCTGAGACTCAGTTCATTATTCATCAACTATCTTACTCTGACCAGTTAATGATAAACACACAACTGAGAGCTTGGACTCAACTATCATCCGACTAAGTAACTGATAACTAATTGATTAATGAACATTCCACTCAGAGTGATCAATTTATCAACCAATCAGTATCCTTGGTCAGTTCTTAGTCCATCAGTTGAGAGTTAGGACTCAGTTGACTGATTCCTTAGAAACATATTACGCTTTAGTCAGTTTATAATAACCTAGCTGAGGGCTAAGGCTCAGTTGGTAACTTCCAAAATAGTATAATTGAGAGTTGGGACTCAGTTATCTAAAAGACACAGCTGAGGGCTTGGACTCAGCTGGCTTCTCCCTTAAAGACAAGTTTTGATGACGGAGAGCTGGGACTCAGTCTTTTCCATATTTTAATTGTCTTCTTTAGTTATCATGTCCAATTCTAAGAGTCCAAGTTGTAGACACAACTCTTTGAATCGGGACTCTTGAAGTGGTTTGGTGAGAATATCAGCAAGTTGATCCTCAGTTCTGACATAGGCAATCAAGACATCCTTCTTTCAATATGATCGCGAATAAAATGATAACGAATGTCGATGTGCTTTGTCCTTGAATGATGAATTGGATTCTGTGTGATAGCTACAACACTGTTATCATCATAGAGTATCGAAACTACTTCAGTTGAAATCTTCCTGCAGCTACAACTTTAGTTGTAGAGGTGGTAACTGAATGCTGCTTCTTGCTGAACCAGGATATCAGCTTATGACTAAGGAACTGACATGTTCCACTGATACTCGTTCTATTGATCCGACAACCTCCAAACTTGGAATCTGAATATCATTTTAAATTCAAACCATCATCTCTAGGATACCAAAGCCCAAGAGTTTCAAAACCCTTAAGATATCGGACAATCCTTACAGTTGCATCCATGTGCGATTTCTTCGGATTGGCTTGAAATCGTGCACAAACTCCAACTGCAAACTAATGTTTGGACGACTTGCAGTTAAATACAATAGGGATCCAATGATTCCTCTGTAAGCTGTAGGATTTATAGATTCACCATCTTCATCGAGAGTTAGATGGGCACTCGTACCCATTGGAATCCGTAGGGTTTTTGTCTTCTCTAGACAATATTTATTAATCAGCTCTCGGGTGTATTTCTACTGATTGATGAAGATTCCTTCTGCCACCTGCTTCACTTGAAGTCCCAAGAATTAGGACATTTTGCTCATCATGCTCATTTGAAAATTTCCTTGCATTAGTTGGGCAAACCTCTCACACATAGCTGGGTTCTTGGAGCCAAAGATAATGTCATTGACATATTTCCATCATCTTCAATGCGGAATAGAGTTCTGTCTATTCTTACCTTCTGAAAACCATGCTTCAGCAAAAACTGGGATAGTGTCTCATACCAAGCTCTGGGAGCTTGCTTTAACCCTTAGAGAGCTTTTTTCAAACGGTACACCTTGTTTCCTTGCTCGAAACCTAAAGGTTGCTCCACATACACCTCCTCTATCAATTTGACATTTAGGATAGCACTCTTCACGTCCATCTGAGAGACGATGGAATCATGGTGAGCTGCGTAAGCTAAGGATAGCCTGATAACTTCTATCCGAGGAACTGGTGCGAAGGTCTCGTCCAAGTAGATTTCCTCACACTGTGTGTATCCTTTGGCCACGAGACGAGCTGTGTTTCAGGTGACTATCCCATTCTCATCTCTTTTGTTCTTGAAGACCCATTCGGTACTGATGACCTTCTAGTGGTTAGGTCGGTCCACCAAGTACCATACATTATTGCGGATGAACTCGGCAAGCTCCTCTTGCATGGCAGAAATCCAGTCGGATGAGGCTAGAGCTTCCTCCAGCTTGGAAGGCTTTATCTGCGATAGAAAACAACTGAAAAATGTTTCCCAAGATCTTGTATGACTAGATCGGATATGTTATCGAGAATATCCTCAACTGAGTGATCTCTCAACCAACAAGGGGGTCTAATGACTTTGACTGTAATGAGCTGGGCGTCAGAAGGATGTAACTGAGCAGCTCGAATAAGAGATGTATACTCCTTTGTCACAGTTCTTCCTTCTAGAACTGTCCGTTGGTTTTTTCCATCTCAGCTCTTTCATCAAGAGCTGGGGTTCCAGTGGCTATCATCGGTTCAGCTGATGTTTTAGGAACATCATCGGCTGAGCGAGTTGAACTAAAATTGAAGGCTCTATAGGGGGTGAGATCTTCAGCTGAATCACCACGTTGAACGTGAATTCCCCCTGCTTCAGATGAATCTATATTTGATTCTTAAATGGATGTGTTACTTAAGGTCTCGGCGAGAACTTCTGCATCACAGATCCTCTCAGTTGTTTGGACTCCGACTGAGATTGATGGACTCTGAACTGAGTTTCCAAATTTAAACCTAGTTGGTTCAGCTAGTTACACACCATAAGTGTTGCCCAGCTGAACATCAGCTTCATCAGTATCTGGGCAGTTCAAGGTCAGCTCCGCAGTGTTCATGCGCACTAAAGTAGACTCATAAAAAATAACATTGTATGTTATTTCCATAAGAAAAGTTGTCTTGTTGAATACCCAAAATGCCTTGTGAGAGAGGTATCCATATCCCATGAATACTCCCTTATTAGCTTTAGGTGAAAAGGTATTCAGTTTTGACTTCCCATTGTTATGGATATAACATGGACAACCAAAAGCACGTAGATGAGTTAAAGAAGGCTTACGACCCTTATACACCTCATAGGGTGTCTTGTTGAGTCGTAGGTTGATGGTGCTGTGATTCTGAGTATAGCAGGTTGTGCTGATGGCTTCAGCCAAGTAGCTTTGTCCAATCTTTGCCTCAGATAGCATAGATCGTGCAGCTTCTTTCAACGTCTTGTTCCTTCTTTCTGCAAGCCTATTCTGTTACGGCGTCCTTAGAGCAAAATGCTCGTGACTGATTTCATGATCCGCGTAGAAGTCCATGACTGGTCCATTGCAAAACTCTGTCCCGTTATCTGATCTGATCCTGACTACATTGTAGCTCTTCTCATTCTGAATCTCCAATCTTTGCCTCAGATAGCATGGATCGTGCAGCTTCTTTCAACATCTTGTTCCTTCTTTCTGCAAGCCTATTCTGTTGCGGCGTCCTTGGAGCAAAATGCTCGTGACTGATTTCATGATCCGCGTAGAAGTCCATGACTGGTCCATTGCAGAACTCTGTCCCGTTATCTGATCTGATCTTGACTACATTGTAGCTCTTCTCGTTCTGAATCTTCAGGATCAACTCTAGTAACAGCATCTTGACTTCAGCTTTACTCCGCAGGAACTCCACCCTTGTGTATCTTGAGAAATCATCAATCACCACCATGGTGTAGTTCTTTCCGCCGATAGACTTGGAGGTAATTAGACCGAACAAATCCATATGAAAAAGCTCCAGAACTCGGGACGTGCTGAGTTCCATTGCTCTTCCCTTGAAGGATGCTTTGGTCTGCTTTCTTAGCTGGCAGGCTCCGCAGACTCCTTCCTTCTTCATGATTTCAGTTGGTAGACCTTCTACTTACTTGTGCTTCACCAGATGGTTGATCGTCTTGAAATTGAGGTGATTAAGCCTCTTGTGCCATAACCGGCTGGTTTCTGATGAACTGATATCAGGCACGAGCTAGAATTTCCACTATTCCAGTCCACGATGTACAGGCCTCCTATTCTGATTCCTCAGAGTACTATTACCAAACACCATCTTGTATCCATTCTCTCCAAGCTGGATGATGCTAATCAGATTATGCTTTAGATTCTCCACCAGTGAGACACCATTGAGGGTATAACTCCGTTGATCTGACTTTGCCAACTGCAACGATCTTCCCTTTGGAATTGTCCCCGAATATGACTGAGGGTCTGTTGTATGGCTTGATTTTAAACATGATATCTTTGAACTCACACATATGCCCTGATAAACTGCTATCCAAAATCTACAACTGGTCTTCTTTCCAACACAGTTGGTTACTTTCTTATGTGACCTGCAGTCACATAGAATGATGATTATGGTACCCGTTTTATTTCGAGTCCAAAAGGGCCAGCACGTTGATGAATTCTTTGGGGATCCACACTTGTTTGATTTTAATTTTGACATTATCTTGGGCAGTTTGATTCACTGCCTTCTTTTTCATCCTTAAATTGTAAAACATGCGATCGTGATGCTACTTATTGACACGTTCATGTGTGTGGAAGTTATGTCTTCCAGTTGTGTTCTTAGTTGGAACTGGCTTCCTAACATAACCTCAAGGATCTAACCGTTGAACAACCTTCTTGGACATTTTGGATTGATATCCAAGTCATTGTCGATTAGGTCTCTCAATCAACTTAGTGTACTCAGCATAACTGAGTCTCTCCCTTAGAGGATTTCGGCTGGTTGAGGGTCTCCAGTCTGGTTTAACAAAACTGGAGTGTCTCCAGCTTGCTTTCATACAGCTGGGGTAAGGAGTAGCTGGTGCCCTAAGTAGCTGGGTTTTCCTAAGCTGAACAGCTTTTGGAAGGGCAGCTGGCTTTCTAGTCAGCCAAACCTTCTTCGGCTACATAGCTGAGGCAGCTACAACTGGCCTAGATGACTAGCCAATTAGGATTTTAGTAGGAAGAAAAACTATTTTCTCCTTACCCTTCTTTATGCATGGAGAAGTTTTGTCATTCAAGATTGATGGGTCATGACCTAACTCACCTTTTTTGATGCATTTTTCTGAATACTAATCAAGTGTTCCATATCTCTCGAGCTCTTATTAAAAGATGCAAGGGTTTTGTCCTGCTCGAGGTTTTTGATTTTGAGGGTTTCTAACTCAGCTGAGAGAGCTGAATTTTCTCCCTCAGTTTTTCATTAACAGCTGTTAGTGATTGAGCACTTTCTAGCTCAACTGTTAATATCAAAACTTTTTCTTTTAACAGTGCATTTTCTTGAGAAATTTTAGATTGTAAGGTGCACATGTAGTTGAAATCCTTGGTAAGAGATTCCAATGATAAGTCCTCAGAGTCAGAATGACATGACTCTGAGTCTTTTTTTTGTGATTATGCATATGCGAGGATTGTGAGAGATCAGTTACCGCATCCTCAGTTGAGGTAAGTGCAGTTTCGCATTCCTCTTGAATATCAGCCATGAAGGCAACGAGCTGCTTCTCATCATCAGAGCTGCTGGTTGATTCTGATCTAAGGACCTCATCATCACATGCGATGTCAGGCATCTCAGTCCTTGTCAACCTGGCTTGACATATGCTTTTGATACCCTCCGCTGAAAGCTCTTTTTCCAGCTTGGCTCTCTTCTCTTCACTGACCTGCAGATAGTTAAATTTAAGATGATTAGGAGAATTACACTAAAAACATGTCCCTTATTGTTGCCTTTTGAATTGCGACTTGTGTGACTTGGTATCTTTCTCGGCGTGAGCCTTCAGCTTGGCTTTCTCAAGCCTTCTCATGAGCACCCTCATCTGCTCTTCTAGCTCTTGGATAGTGCTGGTTGGGGTTTTCTCAATCGAGGTGATAGCTTCTCGATCAGTACAGTTGAGGAAGCTGTGTACTACGGCTTCTCGATCAGTACAGTTGAGGAAGCTGTGTACTACAGTTGAGGAAGCTGTGTACTACGGCTTTTGCTGCTTTCTCGGAGAGAACTTCTTCTTGACGAAGAGAGCAGCATCCTTCAGCTTTCACGGATGTTGGGTAGCCTTCTTGGCCCCATGCTCGTTCATCCAAGTTAGGTTAAATTCGTGTGCCTGAAGAGAAGCAAACACTTTCTTGATTGGCATCTTGGACAGGTCTCGCTCTTTGAGAGCTGTAACCTTCACGAACCAGTCTTCTCTTGGCATGCGAGCCAAGATCTTTTCATTCAGCTCAGCAATTGGGTAGGTCCTCCCAAGTGCTGATAGCTCGCTGACTATTAGGTTGAATCGGTTCACTATCTGCATGATAGATTCACCAGTAAACATCGTAAACGATTCGTATTTTTCTACACAAACCTATAACTTATTGCACGTGATCTGCTTGGATTCTTTGTAGAGATCCTCAAGGATTGGTTGATTTGCATTTCTCCACGTTCTTCATCTGCTCTTCATCCAGCGTAGAGAAGAGAATATCTTGGCCAGATATTCAAGTTGATGTCGTCTCTTGTCATCTAAGTCCACTCTGCATGTGGCTTCTCAATGTACTCCGGTTGATCGGGGGTTGTGCGGTTGGTGTTGACCTTCTGAATTCTCAATGGTCCTTCTTCAATAACCAACCACATATCTTCATGGTAGCATAGAAGATGAGCCTTGACTCTTCTCCTCCAGCTGGTATAATTTTCTACGGAGAACTTGAGTAGCCGGGTGGATGCCATCTATGAAGTGATAGAGATATGCCTGTTTGCAACCAGAAAACTCAAGGAAATATGGATTTGGTCCTGAGTGATACAAAACAGTTAGTTTTTTGGACCAAGTACTCTGAAACCACTTGATGGTCCCAAATCAGATATATTTGATGTGCAGAAGCGTTAGTCTTAATAAAACAGTTGCAAGAATGAAGTTTGATTTTATCTCAGCTGATTTAAGGGTAGTTAGTTGGGTTTCTTAAAGATGTTTGTCGTGTAGTCAGTTAGGGTTTGTTTAAGTTATACTCCAACGACTATGAGGTAGCTGGGTTTGAAATACTTTAGCAGGAATATAATAAAGCTGCAAATGAACACAAATATTATAGAGGTTTGGATTCAAACAATCCTACGTTCTCTCTTCTTTCAGATGAAGGGAATTCAATAATCTTTGTATACACGGTCTTATGAGCACGGTTTATAATTAGGATCTTTCTAAGACAAAGAGCTTTAAAGCTATCGGTCGCAGGCACGGCTGATCTTGAGGCTTTATTGGAGTCCACCTCCTAGGCTTCGTAGATCGGCAGGTGAAGGTTTCAGTTCCCTTCGGAACATGAATATGGTTGATCGTATGATGTTCTCAGATAGGGATCTGAGAACGGTCTCGGAATCCTTGACTGTAAAACAGCTTTTGGACTTTCGGTGGGTTTCGAGTTAGATAACTCGATAAGCTTGAATGTTTGAAGATCAAGAATGAGAATAAGGCTTTGAGCAGATGGAGAATCAGTAGTCTTCACTCTTCATTCTTCTCTTCAATTTATACTCGACGTATTTGAATAGTGTCGTTGGGAAGCAGGTGAAAGCATTGGTTAAATAGTTAAATCCGTCGTCAGAAGAATAGAGTCGTTGTACTTACAATAGGCTTTTTCAGTGCTTTATCCACCAGTCCATCAGCTTTCGGCTATGGACCGCTGGATATTACCTATTGTCATAATACCTTTTCAGGAACATTCCGAAGGTCAGCTCTGATTGTTCTTCTTTTTGTCTCAGTTGTCCATAAGACAACTGGTCTTAACTTCTGACTTGATAAAGAGAGATTCCTCGAATGTCAACTCTCTTTTGAAAGTCAGCTCTGGAATCAAACTATTTTTAAGTCGGCTGTCAATTCTGGGAGAACGGCAGCTGGGTTCTTTTCACAACTGACTAGCTTCAGCTATGTGACTCACAGCTGGGATGGCGTAGCTGGATCAGCTACCCTAGAAGAACCAACTCTTCAGAGATATTCTAAGTCTTGATCTTTCCAGCTTGAACTCTCCGCGAACCTATGCTTTTATCGATTAGACTTATACAATATTATATGCTAAGATCAGTTCTAAACTGCTGACATGGTTTCTGACATCATCAAAATAATTTAATTCCTAACATTTAATATATATATATATATATAGATATATAAATTGTATTTTTTAAAAAATATATATACATGTAATTATACCCTTATTAGTTTATTTGCTACAACTTATAATCCAATATAAAATTAACACTTAAAATCTCTAGAAGGTCAATATAAAATCAATACCTCAAACATTTAAGTCCATCAGTTAAAAATTAAAATAAGATCCACTATATAATTTCCAGTGCATTTTTCAAGTATAAAATATTAAATACATTTCTTAAAATTATTTTCCCTTTAATCGGCAACATAAGTAAAATTATTAAACAACTCCATCCCTGAAAAGGTCAGAAATTTCAATTTATAATATAATATAATATAAAATGAGGGCTTGACGAAGTCAAGCACTATCGTAATTTTTTTTAAATATTGTGTGTTTACTTTATTAATTGCATATTTTTCATTGTAAGACTTCAAATATTAAATAACATTTATTAATGTATTATAAATTTCGTACCACAAATTTGAATTTCTGGGTTCGCCACTGCTTTTTTGTTGGTGGTTTGTTCCTTGATTGCTTGATATAAAATTTATTTACTCTTAGAATCAGTTCGAAATTTGTTTTTAAAAAGTGAAGTAACTTAGAATAGTTATAAAAAGTTGTTTGTTTAAATTTTTTAGTTGATGAGAAAAAAAAAAGTAAAGATGAATTTTGAATGTGTTTTGGTAGGAATTATTTTTTAAAAAATGTGAAGTGCACTTTTTCGGAAAAAAAACGGTAAACGGAACCTTTAAGCTCTGTTTGGTTTGTTTTTTTTAGAAAAGTGTACTTCACTTTTTTAAATAAGTGATTCCCTTCAAAATAAATTCAAAATTCATCTCTGTTTTTTCTCTCTCGTCAACGAAAAGAATGAAAACAAACAATTTCTTATAACGTTTTTTAGGACACTTTAGTTTTTTTTAAAATACAAATAAACGTCCCCTAACTCCTTAAGTTCCCTAAAAGAAAGTGTGTTTGCACACAAGAAAGGTAAAAGAAATACAGACAAACTTTATTAGGCAAGAATTTCTAAAGGTACACAAGTTATACAGAAAACTCATTTTCCCCAAAAAAGAAAAAAGAAAAAGTTGATGAAAACTACTCGAAATGGTCAGCTGCAGCAGACACCATAATCGGACTCCTAACTCTGTATTTCCGAGTTTTGTCAATCCAAATCACCGCACCTTCTCTGTGTTGAATCTTGATATCTCCCCTAAACCGAATCGTAAGAGAATACATCTTTTTCTCGTATTTCTTCCCAAACACCAACGTTCGAGGCCTCACCATCGCCGTCGTGTTCACCGGCACTTCCACTTTCACCCTATACGTGGCCGGACCATCCCCCACATTTGTCACGATTCTTCGGAATCTCCAAGTTAACATCTTTCCGAGGTCCGCAACACGAATGGGAGTCGTGAAAGATGGGTAGTTGAGGTCCGAGGATGGAGTCGAGCAATTGTTGCTCGACTTTATGATTGTCTGAGTTTGCTCCTGAGTGAAGTTCATGGAGCAAATGAGATTCACAAGGTCTTGTGGAGTGGCATCGTATATGAGGCCCGGGT
>AYJT01011492.1:0-13764 GCA_001278415.1 Ocimum tenuiflorum | reverse complement strand
ATATTGGACCCTTTCTGCTGGAATGCCTATGGAGATGTCTCCACGCTCACCATTCCGCCGCTCCTCTGCTTGATCCAAGGTTTTCCGCACTCCTTGCCCACTGCCACCGACCTTGATCACTGTTAGCTAGGATTTATTATTTATATATAGATCGATCTAGTCAGAGAGATTGAGCATACGTATATATAGTACGTTAATTCTATGCATGCATGTTACTGCCAACGTATCCATGCATCTATTTCTGGTGTACGTGGTAATGTAACCATTAATGGAGAAATTGTGATGCTAGCTATTTCTCGTCTTTGTTTTCTTTTTCTTAGTTTGGAAATTGTATTTTCACGTAATATGCAACGTCACGTTAAAGACATGATGTATTATGTTTGCCTTCCTTTTCAATAATTGAAACAAAAGTTATCAATAATATTTGGTTTGAAGGAGACAAATTTATTTCAAACTTTTTATTGACCTAAGTATATCATGCATGTGTCACATGGTGCCAAAATGAATGTCCTAAAAAAAATGGCACCCTCAACGCGCGGGGATACGTACAATGTGTACACTAATGGAAAGATGAATAACACTATACGGAAAATATGGAGAAAGCATCAAGCACTAAGGCAACCGAATAACAAATACAAGAACGGTCAATTTCATTCTCCTGATGAGCCCAATGTAGGGTGAAAACAGTTGTTGTCCCTAAAAACCTCAAATATGCATGAGATGACATGCCTCAAGTGGAATGAGGCCACATGCAAAACTTTTCTTTTTATGAGCGAACACATGCAAAACTACTGAGACATGAAATAAACGATTGTAATTCATATCCAGCTGAATACCGGCATATTTATGAAAATTAAAGAGATTGGATTGATTTCATGTTATCAAATATAGGGCCTCAGATAGAGGAACTTACATCCCGAAGTTAACTGAAGGATAATGTACATGTCCCTCACATATGTGTATAATGACTGCGAGTTTATGATCGGTAGATATAGGTCCCAATCTCAAGAATATTTTTATGTCAAGATCAATACGTATAATAAAAGTCTATATTTTTTCAAATTAGTTCTTCTCATAGATTTAATTTAAGGACTACAATGCAATTCACAAAATTTCTATTTTAATAGTGTCCATTATACAATTTTGTATTCCTGTGATATAATGTATATTTATTTATTTTGATATCATTATCATAGTTATTCATGTATAAGAATCTTATATTATAATCTATATTATTGCAAACATAATTTAACAAAAATAGGCAAAATTATTATACATGTGAATACATGCAGGTACAAATCACTAGTATTTAAAAAAACTGAAAATTTAGAGTAAATAGTTAAATAAGACAATTTTATGATTTTATCTGCCCGTACAGTTATGATGTGGGATAATAATATATCCTGACATTATAGTGGGACTTAACGTATGAATCCATTTCCCTGTACATAATTTTGAATAGAGTTCTAAGAAAAGAAATATATACTGGATAAGATTGGTTGGTAGTTAGATTATAAATGTATATTCCATTTGGGAGAATGTCGAAAGTTATTCGGTTGAAAACTAAATAATTAATGAGTACGTGGAATCACATTGATTATGCTTTTTCTCACTTTCAGTTTCCGCCATTTGAAAACAGAATCTGTTTTGTTGAAACAAAGTTTCTTTGCTTCTTTTGATGCTACAAAACGACATTGCTATAGAATTAAGTAATGGCATGACAGCACTAAATCTGGAGAATCATAAAATATTAAGCAAAAACACAAGATATATAAAATTTAGTCCAAGTGTGTGGCAATTTAATTTATTCATAGTTTAGAGGGAAGTTCAAGCAAGAGTTTGATAAAATTGAAAGAGAATGAGTGACCATTGATAAAGGGATGAAGGATGGGGGGGTGTGGGGGTTTGCTTGACTTTAGAGGAAAAAGGGGAGACAACGTGGGAAGTGGATGTGGACGAGCCTACATCTACATCTACATCTACTCACTCCAATCATTTTTTTTTATTGCTAAATTGCGTGATGACGAGGGACGGTGCACCACCGCATCTCCCATTCCCACCCACTTTTATTTCCTTCATGCTTCTGCTTCACTCTCTCAACGTCTCATTTTAGAGACTCCATCATTTAAAACAACATTCCTCCTAACAAATAAGATTGAATCTCAATCGTAACATCTATAAAATATACGATTGAGATTTTTTCTCTTTTCAACGTGTGTGTGCTTGATTGTGGTATAAGTCTATGTTTGATGAGTATCAAGCATACGATTATAATACAATCAAGCACGCATGTTGAAAAGACAAAAAATCTCAACCGTAAATTTCATTTGATCTTGTGGCTCGACTTCATTTCTATTTCCTATGGGATGATTTTCCGACAATATCTGAACCCTCTCATTTTATTGTTGTCTAAATTCAATTTATATATTATCTACCATAATTTACAAATGACTATTTTTAGAATAAATTTGGGAAAATAAAATAAATTACAATGGCATACAATCATTCTAAACGCAATTTGATCCTCTATTACACATTGTATTAAACTGTAAGAATTTTTTATATGTGTATTTATTGTACACATGTAATAGTTCAAACAATATAACACAATGTGTAACACGAAAGAATTCGGACCAATCTAAACAATACTATGATTGCAATGAGTTAGAGAATTAGTCCACAGGCGGGATATTCAACTTCCTAAATGAATCTTTCGCACGCACGGAAAAAGAAAAAGGAGAAACCAATTTTGAATGAATACCTAACTGATACTTTGGAGTAAGGCGTGGTTAGAGCACTTTTTATGTGGGACCAACTAATGTTGATAGTCCCATCCCACCATGTAAGTTAAAAGTTGCATTTGATTTTAATACACTACATTAAGTCATAAAATTGCAAGTGTAGCATAATTCTTGTGAAGAACACGAATGACTGCATCAAGATCAGGATCGAGACACTTCGATTTCCTCGACCAACAATTAACTCCCAACTTGAATGTCTTTTTTAACTTTTGGTATAATTTAATTTGGTCCATTTCCAACGCAATCATTAATTCCGTATATGATTTGTGCTTTCGACGATATTTGTAATATGCTTGCATAATTGAGGTAGAAATTCAAATGAGAATAAATCAGTTTATACATACGCTCTACTCTAACCTCACATCTTTAATAGACCGTAATCTTAATTTGCTTTCATAAATTTGTCATAAAATATTCTTTATATCATATAATATATTTATTTGAATCAGTTGTGCAATATTTTATTTGGTAGAATATGTTTTCTTTATAAGATTTTGAAATTTGTTTTCTTAGCCCAAAAAAATTAAAAAAACTAATTTGATATTTTATATTTATCCAGTTAATGTTAAATTATTGATAACAACTATATGCACTAGGTAAAAACTTGCGTTATACCACCTGAACGATTTAGGCGGATCTAAATAATTTATTCCACCAATCCAAACTCATACTCGTCCTGGATTCTAAACTCAAACTTCTATTCCTCTTGGATTTTAAATCAAAATCCGTCTAAATCATTTAGACGGTCTAATCGAAGACTTCCTCTATGCACTATGCATCATACACACATACAACCTGGTTTTTAGTAAAGAGGCAAAAGTTGCACCGATTAAGAAGCTAAAAATACAAGTAGGTCCTAAGCTTTAAAAGGCAAATCGAGTCTAGCCTACATTTTGTATAATAAAATATAAGTATTGCATATATTTGTAGAAATATAAATTTTAGCTAAATAAACTTGTAAACTGCCCCAAACCCAACTCATACGAAGCCTACACCCTAAAACATAGAATAAGTTGGGGCATATTCAAAACATGAAGGGTCATACCTTTTAAAGCCAAGTTTAGATGGAGAGTTGACGAACGTGAGCCGGGCATTTTAGCCCGTTGGTTGGAGGGCACAACTGCATTGAGTTTGAAAGTTCAAAGGACAAATCTATATATATAAACTATCAAAATTACATAAGAGTAACTTTTTCCTCCAAGACTTACAGTAACTTTTTTTTTTCTTTTTTCTTTCTCTTTTTCATACTCTTTTTTTGCAAAATTTCATATAACAAAACTTTTCACACTACTTTGTATATACTATTAGTTTATTAGACCATACAAGTCAAAAATTATTTCACAAAAAATTAATAAATCTTAATACGTGTTATATCATTTATCCGCCCATTTTTTATTTATATTTATAGTTTTTCTCAGCCAGTAATTCTTCTTTTTTAAATACCGCACTAATTAAAATTTCTTAGTAACATATAATTGTTAATATATAATTAAATATATGATTTTGATTATATTTTTTTATAATTTATAATTAATCAATTTCTACAAAAATATATTTTCGAAATTTTTTTACGTGCATAGCAACAAGAAAATGCATTGAAAAAATATTATCGCATAGAAAAAATGCTTAAATATTATAATAGATATAAATGGCATATAATAAAATAAAAAACCATTCGTGTTAGTGAGGTATTGTGAAGTAATTTTATGACTACATAAAAATATATTATAAATACATTATTAGTTATTTTTTATATATTAAATTACATAAATAATTGCACACGCATAAATTATTTTTTTCATATATTTATGGTAATATTTTTTGGATGGAACTCGTGGTAGACTTTTAATATATAACTAGATGTTTAGATATTGTTTATATAAATTGAATAGTTTGTTAATTTAGATGATTCAACATGTCTCTTTTAGTTAAATCATTTTAATTCTAAAATACTTAATAATTTGTTTAATATATGGTAGATATTAATTCACAATATTTTGTAATTTCGAAACCGAATGGTTCCTTTTCATCATCTCTATTTTGTTTCTTTTATTACACCTTGTTTGATACTCAACGGTTAATTAAAAGATTTTGAGTTTCAAAGATAGAGTAACAAATGAGTAAATCTCCGCCTTCATGAAATTCCAAGACCCCAGCGACCAAGCACTCCCGCCCCCAAAAGCGGAGACCGAAGAACCGCCAGGCTAATTGCTTGCTGGCTGGGAGCTGTATGAGCGGTAACGTCCACGTACGGCTCCGTGAGAAGGGCGGAACCAAAATGATTCCTGGATTCGGAAATGGATGAAATACCAGATAGATGAAGACTAAACAAATGAGTAAATTATCTGTCTATGTTATATTTATGTAATCAATGATATATAGTAAAATTCGTACATCGCACGAGTGTAATACTAGTTAAACTAAAAATTGAAAAAGGTACTCCATCAATTGTAACTCCTGAAAAAATATAGAATTTATTTCGAGGATCAAGGATGAGCCTAAAATTGGGCATTGCCAACAGAAGAATAAATCTGAACTTGGAAAGAAGGTGCGTGTATGTATTATGTTGTTCGAATTTGCGAGCATGAGGGGTCTTTGAAAAAATTTTAATGGGTTAGATATTAAATTTTACAAAATTAAATAATATAGGATCAATCTTGGTACGTTCCAAGTAGATGACAATTGTACATTTATTTTTTCAAGTGCGAGTCCCACTAAATGAAAAATAATTATTTAAAGTCGGCCTCTTGGTGTAGTATATATATAAATGATGGTGCTATGGAAAAAATGTTGTAACAAATGTGATTATCCTACATTGATTTCTCAACAAAAAAAAATTGTGTTATGTTAATAATAAATGTGCCTATGATAATCATATGAAGATGCGCACACAAGCGCATGGCCTGATCTCAGTATCATGGCCTTGTAACTTGGCAACTGGTCTTTGGATTGAGTATTAATTATTTTTAGGGTTGATAATAGGTTGCTGAAAATTAAACAGAAGCAATAGGGGTAAGATATAGAGGTGGGGGAAACTGGTTGTTTCATTTTTTTGATTCCCTGTTTGTTGCATATTGTCAATATTTAAACTAAGATGTGAAACCTTAGGTTAACTACTAATAGCCCAAAACACAAGGGCTGGCTGCTAATACTAAAATGAGGCACAACACTGGGGCTAAAATACTGACTATTTCAGCTGAACTTAAACAAGCCCAAAGCTGAATTATTTATAGGGTGATTTTATTTGGAACCCCATTTCTCTTTCTACAACCCCCACAATAAAATCAGAATAATTAAATTTTAAATGGTCTATCTTCAAACTATTGCTTCTCTGTTTAATACTGAGCAACCTATTATCAACATTACAACCCTAAAAAAATTACAAAATTAACACACTATTACACAAATAGCGAATAACTATCATTAATAATATTGCATTGTCACGATTATTTACCGGCCATGTGATGAATTGGATATATATGAATTATGATCATGGTTGTCAAATAACAACGCCTGAGCCAAGAGCTCAGACTAATTCATTCATATATAATATAACAATGACTAATTACGGCCCTAATAACAAAAGAAGAGGCACATTCACATATAATCATTCACAGAAGAATTCCAAGGCAAGTGGTGGTGTTGAATAATTGGATGAACGTATCTTAGAGGCTATAATGGCATTCGCTGCTTCGGTATAGTGAACTCCATCCCAGCTTACATATCGACTCCCCTCATCACAAACTTCATACCCCGGAAACCCACACGACACTCCTCTCTTGTAGTTGTACGGTGCCCCTCCCGCCCCACAACACGCCATCACCGGATTCGAGAATCCTGCAACACAATATCATGCTTAATCTTTCTTGCACTAACATCTCAGTTTCACTTTTTGTAATATTAAGTGGCCCAGGGTTCAATTATCTCACCATACTTGGTGGAGTTGGCTATCAAATCCAGTTTTATCGCATACACATCTACGTAAACGATGGTTGCATCCTTCATCTCTGATCTTAACCCTGCGCACATACGACGCAGCCCTTCATTGAACAATGTTGCAGCTGCATTATAACTCAAGATACATCCAAAGGAATCCAGATCGTCCGATGCATTTCTTAATGAAAGTTTTTGAGGTAGACACCCCAAAGGACCAGTGTTGTGAACCCAAAATTTTCGGCCTCCTTCATCGTATATTCCCTACACGACAGAATAACACTCACACGGTCACGTATCAACATAACTTTGTCATCATACTGAAGTGATCATAAACTCAACTTGTAGTATCCCTGTAAAAGAGATTGATGAACCTATAAAATCATTTCTTTTACATGGCTTAAAATAATAAAAATATAACTTAAGAACAAAAGAGTTATTTCAACTCATTAAACAAGTTATGCGTGATTGTCATCATACACTACCTAAGAATCCGAGACATACCTGGAGAGTAGATGAGTTTGTGATAATATCAGTAAAAAATGTTGAAGAAAACTCCAGGTACAATAAAAGGTTTTTGATGTGTCCATGATTGAGAGGGTGAGAGAGAGGGAGAGTCCAGTGAACTCACCGTAATAGCATTCTTGATTTCTACCAATATGAAAGGAATTTTGTTTACCACCTGAGGATAGGATAGGCCTTTGGAAAATGAATCGGCAATGTCATTTTGGCCAATATCAACCATGTAAAGAGCATCATCAAACTTATCATAACCTATCAAACCATTGCCACCTAAAGTTGCAAGAAAATTCTAGTTACTCCATGGCACATTGTATTCTTATTACTAAACAGAGATAAACTGATGGGAACATACATAAGAAGTGTGAGATATTGATGCTCATGCGCTTTCATTTACCCAGGCAATGGAACATATATATTCCTAAAATAAAACCTAAAACTAGAAAATGGAATTCTATTAATCTAGCCAAAGAGACTAAAGGAGAGCAAAGACAATGTGGATTACACATTTAGTGTAAGTGTGTAACTCAGAAATGGAGTTCTTCCTTCAATCAATAATATATTGAAAATAAAATAGCTGAACAGTAGATGGATCATGTATATTGTTTACATTGTAGTACTAGCAATACCTATACTAGCAAGTTCAGCTGACCGTTCCTTAAAATGCTTGAACTGCATGATTTGGACATTCAATGCAAATGGCACATTTCTGGGTAATGTGGTGGATCCTGCAATAGCAAAGTTTGCCCCATTTGTAAAGCTGGAACCCAGAGAATCCAGATATGGGCTTAGCAGACTTGCGTTCAGACTTTGGCCTGCAAAATAAGATATTTTCCGCTCAATGGCATTTTATTTGGCAACCATTGTTCCATGAAATTATTTCTAATCTTCTTGCATAATTGAATTCTTTTCCTAACTGCAGCGATTGTTGTAGACTTATTTTCAGCTGTTTGATAATTTATATGAAACGAATGTCTTTCTAATAAGATATTTATCATCTTTAAAAGTACTATACACAAATCAACTCAAAAGATGATTAAAATACATAGGCATGAGAACACGTTAGTGTTACCCTAGTATACGCTGGTACAGACAATTCTCTGTATCCACCATAAAACTTCTCATCTTCTGACTTCTATAAAAATTAGCTATATTAATGCATGGAGTTAAAATATGTTAGTTAATGTGAACTAAATATTTTGATGATTATGTTTTATACATGGCAGATATTATAAACTATTAAGTTCAACAAGATGTACTCAAAGAAAAATCAAATCGACTTGGAACACTTCATAAAGTAAATGGTATGTTCTTGTGACATGTTTTTAAAAACATTTACTCTTCATTTCTTTTGTAATTATTCAAATTTTATGTTGGTATTCTTTAATGTGATTATTAGATTACTAATTATATATTTAGCATATATTTACTTACAGTTTACATTTTTATACTATAAAAACCAAATCGAGTTCAAAATCTGTTAGAATGTGCTAATTTTATATTCTATATATTCATTTATTTCAAAATCACAAATATTGAAGGATTATTTGCAATTTAATTCCCAAAATTTCTCCATTTTATAAATAATAACGTTTATGAAATTGCAATTTGACTCCTAATAGTATCCGTTTTTGGCAATTTTATTTGTTACATTTAAAAAATTACAATTTAATTCGTTATGTAAGTTCTAGCATGCAACACTTTCTGGTGAAAGTTGCGATGCACGTAAATTGTACAAGGTAGTGCCGACAATATTAGCACTCGCACACGTAACAAAATATGCCTAAAAGAAATAATTATTATTCATTAATCTATATTACCACATTCAGAGTCCTATCTTTAATTTATTCTAATAAATAGATGCGTAATTTTTTGGGTACACGACAGATATATATTGATAAATAATGGAGCGCGTTAGCTGCAGGCCACGCGACGGATGTAGTAAAGTCACAGTGGGTACCAGCTCTTTGAGCACACACAATTATGAATTAATCCAAAACCCAAAAAACAATTAGTATTCAAAAATTCATCAAAAAATTTAAGAGAAATTAGCAATTGACGCAGACGACAGTATATAGTGCACAAGAAAGAGAAATTGAAGCAATTACGTACAGAGGAAATCGATGAGGAGGCGGCCGTCGGAGAGGCGGCCGGTGGATCTGCGGAAAAATGCACGACCATTGGGTAACCTGACCGGGATACCGAGTCCGGCGACGAGTCCGCCGGTGTCGGAGTTGGAGTCGCCGAAGTTGAAGATGATTGGAATATTTCTGCAGCTAGAGTGAGCAAAATGGAACGAATTAATGGCGAGGAGAAAAAGGATTAAGATTCTGTAACTGATCCTCAGAGGACAAAGGGAGTAAAGTGAGAGTGAAGACGACAACATATTTGTATTTGTGGGTTTGAGTGAAACGAATTCGGCTTATAATAATATATACGTTTAGTTTAAATGGCGGTTCGTGTTTTCAAGTTTTAGAAGGGATACTATTCTAGAAATATGATGTATCAGGTGGCACGAGTTCCTTTTTCCTTTTTTTTAAGACATTGTAATTGTCAATATCGGATGTATAAATATTTACTAATTTTTGTTCAAATCGTGTGAAAGACATTTTTCCTTTGTTTTTATCAAAATAACTTGTAATGTTCAAACTTGCCGGGATTATAAAAATGTACGATTCTCTATAGGATTTGGTGTGGTGCCTACCTACGGCCCAATGGACCATAAATAACAGACAACACAACCACTGCAGTCGCCCAAATCTCATTCCAATTCAAAATTGTAAGGAGGATTATTTATTATGATACGAATTTTTTTTTTAAACTTACAACTTAGTCGAGCCATAAGTGAACTTTCTAAATTTATATTATAGCGCCCCAATCCAAAAATAGAATTGGATGCCAACAAATGTACATGAAAGAAGAAATTTACAATATTTTTCTTTGCAAAATAAAGAGAATAATTTATTTAAATTGGAAGAAGCAAGCAAATTATATGAAACATTTATGCCGAAGTCACCAAGTACTTACTAGTCGAATTAAATAACAAGCAGCGAAGATAGTTGACCATTCAAATAAATAATAATAAGATTCAAGAATAAACATATATGACTAAATTGTTCAAAACCAAGAATTGGATTTTTAGTCAAATAGCAAGGAATAAATATATTTGAGTAATAAAAAAATGAATGGTGGTATTAAAATGGATTCACCATGTTCATGTGTATATCCTTCCAATCTGAATCGACGTAGATCTGATAGTCGGCAACTGTTGACGTATCTGTTTTATGGATGCTTATTAACTCACACAGTCCCATGGCACCACAAATGTATAAATCAAACTCACAATCACAATACAAGGAAAAAGAGAATTACACAGAAAAGGAAATGATGCCGGAATAGTAGTAGATATTAATTGAAATCGCATAGCGAATCTCATGACATTATCGTTACATTCGACTTACAGAATTAATTAGGAAACGTAAAAGAATTACATTTAGTATAATGCTGCCCTCAGCCTAAGCTATAGCTTTTGTAAATAATATCGGCAAGGGCAAGAAGAATGATACCTCAAAGCTCTGGAAAAAACAGTGCTTTTGTTTTCACCTGAGAACCCGATTAGAGCTCAAGACAAAATTTTCTTCACCAGCAACAGTTGAGGTCAGCCGGCCAGCAGCCCAGCCGTTATTTACTACGCGCACTGGGTCACCCGTCACACGACTCCCCTCCACTTGCAGCTCATATTCTGGCAGCCCACTAGCCTTTCTTTCTTTTCTTCTTTGCCGCTCCTCGTCTCTCTCTTTCCTCAGCCAACTCTCCACTGTTCTCTGCAATACATCAGTCACTATCATAAATTGAGCTTCAAAGTATCAGGTTTTCAAACATTTCCACAATTTTCAACATGTAATGAAAAATGAGCAGTGCATATATAGCCACGAATTCATTGATTCATTGTTATGACATGTCATCTCCTAAGACTTATCTTCCCCCCAAAACCATAAGCCTTACAAAAATGGAGATACTAATTACATTATTTTGAATAAAAATTAATCCGTGTAACCTAGACTTCCTGATAAGGATTGAATGCAATTTGTATTTGGAGATAGAGGAACTAACCATTAAGGACAAATTGCTTGTCTCCTTAATTTTATTCATAGGCATAGCTAGTTGCAACTTCCCATGAGCCACATAAACCTGACAATTACAATCCTTGGGACAGCGTATGCATTGAGAATGGCAGTTCAGGGTATGGTCAGTAATAGAAACAAACTTACAATATGAGATGGCCAATCCTCGAGACCATCAAAAATATGTGTAGCATAAATAATTGTAGCTCCTCGTTCTGCGCATTCCTTCTTCAGAAATCTTAGAAGGTCGGCCCGGGCTAGAACATCTAAGTCAACTGTAATCTCGTCGAGCAGTAAAACCTGACAACAGAGGTGTAATGTATTCCACTCTTAACTACGGAAAGCATGTCGGTCGTCTATCTACACATACCTTGAATGGCTTTAGAAGACCCATACATATTTGAACCCTCCTTCTTTGACCATCAGATACTTTATGCAATCTCCAGGACAGGTCGACCCCTAAAACCTGCAACAAGAGATTTCCATTCACTTCTAACTGTTCAAACCTTTTAAAATCAAATTCCTCCTAGATCTACATGCTTCTGATTGATGGTCATATAATTCCTAGATACAAGAGTATCTCATTGCCATTTGTATAACTGCATGTGATTTCTAATCAGTAGAACAACAAATACAAGCAAATATAGTCAGTTCGGAACCATATAAACTGACCTGTATGTTTTAAGTGCATGACATCAGATTCCAAAATTCCAAAGTTCAACTTATCTGAGAATTCTCTCATATTAAAAAGTCTCAAAGCCCTAACTTCATCCTCAAAACTCTGCCCTAAGCTAAAAAGACATGTTAGCATTTTTTGCAGCAAAAGTTTTCAGTCATTTTATTTTACTTTTGTGGCAAACAAGAAACGATTGCATGTGGCTCAAAGATGTATATGCACATTAGTTCATTGAATTAACTCAGCAGGTGATACCATGCTCCACAACTCTGTGGGAACAACCTAATAAATCATTACTCGTATAGTATCATGCTCTACAACTGAACACAACCATTTTAGTTAGCTACTTTTTAACTATTAAGTGTTGAACTGGTTCTAGTGGCATTCAAAAAGAACATGATGTTTTGCTATTATGATTCCAATGATAGGAATATGCACGTAACAACCAGGGAATAAGTTGTTTCACTTACTTATTCCTAGTTGTTGTTTCATTGTTAATCATCTCCTTGAGAATTGTTCAATAAAAATTGAAGCCGTCGGTCATGCGTGATCCATTGCAATAGCAACATATAGAGTGCAGTATTGGATCCAAATACTTGACCACTTCTAATATAGCAGCAGCAAAACAATAGTTTATATGATCGTTTCTTTTATCCTAAAGAATTTATTTTTCATACAACACCTTCCTGCCCCCATCAAGGCATATGCATCATTTACGCAACAAAAACCCAAAATTTAAACATTTCCAGACAAAATCAAGAAAACACACAAAATGTATTAAGGATAAAGAAGAGAAGAGAAGGAATCAATATACCTTTATTAGTTCATCTCGTCTTTTGGGATCAACACCTGCTACCCCAAAAATCATTTTATCAGCTGACACATCCATTTGAAGGGGAACATCAAAACCAGCAAAAGCAACTTCTCGTCTCCACTGGATAAGTATGAGTTTGCACAAATCAAAATCCAATTTTTTGCAAACAATCAACATTTGCTTCATTTTAGAAACAATTAATCCATACAAATAATCCCCTGTTCTTCATGAAAATAGAGAAGCAGGGATAAATTGGTAAGCTGTTTTGTCTTTACAGATTCAATCACAAAGTTCCATTCCAGAGTAAGATTTTTTCTTAAGCAAGCAAAAACATTTCTGTGATTTTTACTTAACAGATTTTTGCAATACATTATATTATTCCACTTCATTATACTAAACAAAAAAATGTCTTGGAAATGCACACCAAGACAGAATTTCAACACGATCGTGTTGCTTCTTAAGCTTCCTACACTCGTCTTCATATTACAAATTCTAATCAATTCCCAAAATCCATCGACATTCACCCTCATAATATCCTAACATGCGAGTGCAGTTCAAAATTTTCATCACATCTCAAATCAATATCCAACCAATTCAGAGCAGCACAATAAAGAAAATAAAAGAGAAGTAAGAACTCAAAAATCACGAACCTCGCCGCCAAGATAAGAAAGATCACCGGAGGCAACCAGAGCAGTGTCGTGAAACGCCGATCTTCCCAAAACCCTAACCATTTCTTGCTGCACCATGTGCTTCCCTCCGATTATTTTCAAGATAGTTGTTTTCCCTGAATGCCCACCGCACAATACAATCAAAACTCAATCTTTTGCAGAAATTGGAGCATAATTAGACAAGAATAGAGAATTACCTGCGCCATTGGAACCCACGAGAAGGCAGCGT
>AYJT01011460.1:0-15073 GCA_001278415.1 Ocimum tenuiflorum | reverse complement strand
CACACTTATTTATAGGTGGTTAGTGTGTGTTTTGGGTTTCATGTGTGTGTAGAGAGGGATCCATACTTGTATAAATACTCCTCATGTATTTGTATGGGTTGAGGTTGGGTGTATAATCACATGTGTGATATATTTTCATGTATACATGTGTGGTATGAAGAAAGTTGGAAATACATGTGTTTGTGTGACTTGTGTGTCGTGTGTGTGGGGTGTGTGTGTCGAGTGTGTGTATAATATGTGTAGGGTGTATTTGGCATGATGTTGGGATATACGAAACATATACACATGTGAGTATATGTATGAAGATGATTTGCAGGGTATTAAATGACGTGTTGGGAATGAGGAAGCATTAATTACCTAGGATTTAGGGGATTTTGGTGGCTAATAACTCATCACATCATATCATATCACTTTATCAGATATAATTTGCACTGTATGTTGATTCGGATACTGCATGGATTTTATCTGTCTTTTGAAATGTCATATCTTACACCCGATCATATTTCCCTCGATACTAAATTCCCTATTTTCTTCTTGCACGATACTACCATCATCACGATGGGTCGGAATTACATATTCTTAATTTCATGTAATTGATTTATAAGTACTATATTAAATCTTCTCAATATTCCTTGATATTTGAATATCAACTATAATAACCTAGGGAATTATTCTCTAATAATTCTGTATTTCTAAATTTTCATAAACCATGCGGAAATAATTAATCGAGCCGATAATTTATCTATCATAAATCGTAATCAAATAGGGTAAAATGAAAATATTTATAAAATCCGACCTTTTGACATGCTACACTACCGGGAGTTTGATCGGAAAAAAAAATGTGGGGCATTACAAATTCTAAACGTAGAGGTTTGAATTCATGATCTATATGTCTCGATATCCTTAAATTTGACCTCAAAGTCTATATTTTGAGATTAGTCCTCGAGATCAAAGCTCGACTTGAGGATTAAGATCCTCAGAGTCTGTGGTTTGAGTTAATCAAAAATTTGTATAATTCATTATTTGTCACCCATTCATAAGAGCTATTGAACCGTGACATTGATTTTTTTTTTTAGCTCGAGCAATTGGTGATGTAAAGGTTTAATGTTATTTTTGTGGATTTCTCTTTTAACACTCTTGAAAGTTATGTTGATAGGAGCTAGATCAAAGTTTCTTTATGTTGAACATATGGTAAATTACTTTTTAATTAAAAAAAAAGCTCAGAATAACTCCAAAATTGTGGTTCAGTGGTAGGAATTAATCCATTCTTAAGCAAGGTTAGGTGTTCGAATCCTGCTTTATGCATGCAACAACGTCAAATTTTAGAGCCAGCTATCCCACCCTTTTAGGTGCTGCAACGTAGCAAGGAGATTAATCTCAAGTGATTTCGTGGATCACATTTGTGCTCCACATGAACACGTTACTGGTCTATAAATAGAAAGGGGGATGTTGCCTCACATCTAAGGTTGAGCATGAACGGTACCACAAAGAATTGATCAAACTAAAATATAACAATTGTTTCAGTTTATAAATATATTTGGTCAGTCTCAGGTCCATACAGAAACCGAATAAATTTTGATTTATATCAGATTTAGTTTTAAAAATCACAAAACCGTCGAACAATAATTTATAAATTAGTTAAAGAAATTTATTTATTTAATTAGAAGTAATATTATTAGGATCTGATAAGTGTGTATTTTGAGTATTTTTGTATGTGTTTTGAGTCGTGGTTTGTTAGGTTTTAGGGAGAAAATACCCACTTATCAATGTTTTTGGTCAAGTTTTGTTTATTTTGTATTTTTGGTACGTTTAATCGTGTTTTGTGAGTTTTTAGGTGAAAATACGTGAAAAAATGGCGAAGTGTGAGAAAGTGAGAGGATCGACTCGATCATCTTGATTGATCTGATCGGAGTGTCGATCAGTGGCAGACCATACTAGAGAATTTTAGAATTTGCAGGAAGTTCGAGGAGAATTGGATCGACTCGATCGGGATCTTGATTAACTCGATAAGGGACTCGATCATGTTGATCGACCATTTTAGAGAATTTTTGAAGTTTTTGGAAATTGCCTAAGTGTTGACCCCGATCGACTCGATCAGGGTTCCGATCGACTCGATTGGCATTCGAGATTTTCTTAAAATTTTCCAAAAATTACAGAATTGCCCCTGTTCGGTACTTATCACATCTTAGCCTATAAATACATCATATGGATGACCTATTTGAAGTTTAAGCACTATTTTCTAAGGAGTCAAGTGGGAGAACACATCTGAGAGCTCAAGGCAGAAGATCGAAGATCCAGAGTCATAGATTTAGCATTTCTATTCCTTTTTTTATGTGTTGCTTTGATTTTCATGATCTAATGTTGTTGAGAGCAATTATGTTTTCTGGCTAGTTAGTTTTTCAGATTCTAGGGTTCGAAACTACTATGGGAGTTTGAGTTTTTAATAAAGATTCGATTTTTCCATCTCTTCGCATTGTTTCTTAATTCCGTCGAGCTTAATCTTAATTGCAGATGGTTTGATCAACTATTTGCAATATTTGTTCGTCGATTTATATATCCTAGTCAAAATAAATTGAAGAATAGAGACACGTGAATTAAGAATACGATAATTAACTACCCTAGTCCGGAGTTAGTTTCGTAGGAGCAAAGATCCGTAGAGATTATTGAGAGTATGATTGGTTAGATGCCCTAGTCAGGATTTAACTGCAATCTTATTTACATGTTCTGTTGTATCCTAGTCAGGACGACTTTGAACAACTTATCTGATGTTTCGCATGCAATTAGATCAAATAAGGTTAATTGAACTTTGTCTCAACTTGAATGAATATAGTAGGAATAGGGTGCCTAGGATCTGATATTTGCGTTATTGATTTTTCTACAGCTTTTAATTTGCTTTAGTTCAATTTAATTCCTACTTTAGTTTAATTTAGTCAATAAAACCAACTCATAATCATCGTCGTGTCTAAGTCAATAGTTAGGTGTCTAGATTTTGTGGTAATTCAATAATTAAAATTTGATCGTATAATTCACAGTTATCAGTATCTAACTTATATATAACTTTTTAGTTATAAAGAAACATTTGTATTCTCATTCTCTGAAAAAAAAAAAAAAGTGTGTATTCTTTTATATTTTTTAAATAAATTTTGTGCAAGAAAAAAAATTATAAATATACTAAAGTAATCCGTCTAATTTCCCACCCAAACAATAATCCCGCTCATTTTTGCATAGCACATATAATATAATTCTTTTTTGTGGCCAACTATTGTCCAATAGTCTATGTAGTTCATAGGAAGTTCCTGCGAGCTACATCAAATCATTCGCCTTTTTATGGGGCTCTGAAGCACTGTCTATTGTCCATGCTCTTATTAAATCTTTGAAAAGAAAGAGGGGTGATTAGCTCCATTTTTTAAGTTTTATATATGCTTTTGTCTTTTGAAATTCAAATTTTAAACCTTGGAGATACAACCAAGCCAAAATGCATCAATTGACAGGAGCCTTCCTCCACCAGCATATCATCTCCGCTCCCTTATCAAACCAGAAGGGTCATTGCCGCAGTCAAAAATCTCATTCAAAACCAAAACTCGAGTATAAATGCAATGGCACAGGACAGCGGACTTAATTCCTCGAAAAGACATTGTCAAAAATTGGGTGTCAAATAGATATGCAAGAGCCATCAATTAAGAAGGAAGTGGCCATGTAACATGCGTTATAGTGTTAGAATTTAAGATGACCTTCAATATTGATAGGTCCCCAAACGGTGCCGTAGAATTTCTCTTTATCATATTGTATATCCTTTGTTTTCTTGAAAATGAGTGTTTAGGACTTTTACTTAGATTAGACACAATAATTGATAGCCCAATTTGTCTCGATGGTTTTGTGAATGTCTGGTGCAAGAACATGTAAATCACATTGTATTATTGTAATTTATAGAATTTCAGCACCGGCGAGAAGATTATGATTATAGACAAGAGACCTTGCATCCTAGAGTTGACAGCCGTGTTTTGCGCAAAGGTTAGCTGCATGTTGATTAAAAGGGTTGTTGGGGAACACGACTGAGCCATGGTCAGAGCAAGGATTTTGATGCTTACAAAGCTGATAGAGCATGGAGCTGATCCTCGGTAAATGATATTATATGTTGCAAGATTTTTCAACTATTACTTGTGGTAGTATTTGTTTATGGCGTACAAAGAAGCTTAGATTTGCAATATAAAATTATTGAGATGAAGATTCAAAGTTTGGATCTATTTGTCAACTTGATAGTTGCACACCGCCAACTTCAACAGAGTGAAAATTTAACAATCTTTTTTACAGTTAATGAACAGTAATTTAGTAAGTTGGAACTTTGTTCTACTAGATCATTGCAAAAGAATTTCAGATTATTTAATTTGTATATGGTGTTATATTGCATTTTTTTTTTCTTATGCAAAGAGCGAGGCTAAACCTGTATATGGTATTATATTGCAGTTTAATTGTTATTATTCGTTTCCAAGTTGGCCTTAGCTCTCGAAATCATTGCACTCATATGACTTTAAGTTTCATGTTGTATTTAGAGTTCTAAATTAAAAAGCAGTTGTTTCCAAATTGATGGACATTTTTTTGTTTTGAGATCAAAATTGAGATGCAAAATAAGTAAATTTGAAACTAAAATATATGTCTTAGCCATCCACTATAGTAACTTCGTTTTCCATTTCTTAACAGTGCCACATATGCACTACATCACCAAGGAACTTCATTTTCTATTTCTTAATTTTTTCTTCACTATTTTCATATTTTATTTTTAACTATTTATGAATCCCACATGTCATAACCACTACACAATATAATATTTCTTCTCATTATTATTTATTTAAAATATATAAAATTAATATATAGTAATAACTAATAAAATATATTTAATTAATTATTTTATTAAATAATAAAATATAATCTATTTAATTTGCTAAAATTAAAATTTGTAATTTCTTTTCATTCAATTATAACCAGAAATAGTACATGACAACTACGTTGAAAGAAAAAAAAATACAAGACAATTGGACATTACAAGATTACAAGATTTGTATCATATAAATTATATATTTTAATTTAATTAACATTACAATTAGAATATTTTATTTTTTAGAAATAAATATTACAAAAAAGAACAAAAATATTAAAATACAAATGAAAAAATACATGTATAATAAATCATCTAAAAACAAAATAAAAAAAGAAAAAAAAACAAATGCAGGAAAAAATAAAAAAAAAGTTTGGCGCTCACTCGCGCCACACGCGAATGTAATGCATGCACAGGATATCACCTTCGTCGAGCCCACCAAAAGTAAGGAAATGATGTTTTTGTAGGAGGAAATTTTTAACTCCCTTTTTCCTCCTTTTTTCTTAAAAAATACCACCTAGATAAGGAATGCAATTTGATACCCCTATAATGGATGCCCCTACACCGTAGTCATTTGGTGTTTCTAAACTAGAAGAATGATGGAAGAGTGGAATCAGACGAAGTTATTCAATCACATTTGAATATTTACCTTAGAACATTACTAAATAAAGATCAAAGTTGAACATATTTTAGCACATGCAATTTAAGTCTCTTTTCCATTTTCACATGAAATTTGTTGTTTTGCGAAACAATCTCTCCATCAATTCTTTATCGTTTTTATTTTCTATTTAATTATGAGAGTAAAAATGTGTTTATTTTCTCTTTCTGATCATGTAAGTTAGGTCTCTCTCTCTCCGAATGTAGGTTAGCACTCAATTGTCGATGCCTAACTAGATAATGCGCCTCTCATATGCCTAGCCTTTCTATGCAGATTGCAGTGCCATAATGGAAGTGAAAGCTAACGATGAAGAGGTTCTTCGAGATGCTTGGTTTTGCTACCACTCTTCTTGAGAAAATGGTAGGGATTTGTGTTCATATAATAAAATTGGTTGGTGTGATAAATGATGTAAGATTCCAACCTTTTATTTTCGCAATTCAATGACTCATATTGTATAGATTATACTTTATAAATCACGTTCAAGGGTATTAAGTAAGATTTTATTTTCTCTCTCTCCTAAAATTTCATAAAACTTCAAATTAAAATATCTCACTCGATTTAAGTCATTTTTTCGTGTGTCATATATCAAATTAAAGGAAATTTCATGATCTTTCAAACGAAATCCTAATTGCATATATTTACTTGAAGAAAATTAGACGAAAAATATGAATTTGTAAAAACTGCATAATTTTAAACAAAAATTTATTTGGAGACTTACGTGAATGCATTTGTTGGAGATTACATAAATGCATTTTGAAACTTACAAAATTGCATTTGAAGGCTTATGTAAATGCATTTGGAGACTTGCGATAGAATGTATCTTGCGTGATTTGTCACATATTATAAAGATTTACCAACTGGACAATAGATAGAATTAACTAAATTTTTTTTTTACCCTTGTAATGCATTTACGTCTTCTACAGAATGCATTTTAATAACTGGACAGGTGGCCTAGCGGATTTGTGTCCATTTTTTACACGGATGGACGAGATCCAGCATCATTGATCACATCAAGGATCTTATGCACAATAACGCGACCCTATATATATATATATATATCTAATTGATCATCAAAAAACGAGGAACTATGATGGCTCAAGTTTCTTAAGTGATGGGTGCAAATGGTAGACCGGGGATGCTTGCCTGATAGTGTGACTTATAATGTTTTAATTCAATGTCTTGTGAAAAGGAAGCATAGTAATGATGCCAATGCCGCGTTGGAAGAGATGGAGAGGAGGGGATTCATGTTGGATGTCACTACTTTTTCGTTGTGGATTGAGCATCTAAAAGCTAAAGGTCGAGACGATATTCTTTTCGATAAAATTAGGAAACTTGTGCCTAAAGATCTCTAATGAATAATGAAGAAGTTTGGTGAGTAAGAACGCTCTCAAATGGTAATTATTTGGCGGTATATTGTCTTTCATTGTTGTTCTTAACTTATATCATATATGTAAAACATTTCCTATATAAATATTTGTAGCCATTACAAAGTATCTTTCTTCCACCATGGAAAAGGTGGGCAAGCCAACATATATTTCATGCCCCTTCCTGGATGACTATTAGGGCAAATTCAAGTGCGGTTAAAAAGAAGAGAATTATTCAGTTCAGCAGGGAATCATTTAGAAATTTTCTCCTTCATTTTTAAACAACAGTCTCAATTCTAGATGGTTCCTATTATTATATATAACAAAAGAAAGGGAGCGCTCTCAGTGTGTGTATGACATACATACCAAGAACTTATATTTTGACTTTTATAGATGAATTAATTAGCACAAACAATTTTAGGAACTATGGTGTTGTGGTGGTTGTCAACCAGAGTGGAAGATCGCGGCATTATGATTATATATTTTGTGATCGTGGCGAGTAAAATTGAAAATTGTGATTATGGTGAAATGTAACCGTGCTGAGCATACTATTGAATGATTATGATAGTCCACATATGTGTCTTCAAGAGCTAATTAATTTGTAATCTTAAACGTAGAGATTTGAATTCATGATCTATATGTCTCAATATCCTTAAAAGTTGACCTCAAAGTCTATATTTTGAGGTTGGTCCTCGAGATCAAAGCTCGACTTCGAGGATGAAGATCCTCGGAGTCCGTGGTTTGAGTTAATCGAAAATTTGTATAATTCATTATTTATCACCCATTCATAAGAGATTTTGAACCGTGACAATGATTTTTTTAGCTCAAGCAATTGGTGATGTAAAGTTTTAATGCTATTTTTGTTGATTTCTCTTTTAACACGCTTGAATGTTATGTTGATAGGAGCTACAAAGTTACTGATCCAAAGATTTCTTTATGTTGAACATACGGTAAATTATTTTTTAATTAAAAGAAAAAAGATCATAATAACTCCAAATGTGTGGTTGAGTGATAGAGATTGATCTACTTTTAAGCAAAATTATGTATTTGAATACTACCTTTTGCGTGCAGTAGCGTTAAATTTTGAAGTCAGCTATCTCACCCCTTTGAAATATCTGCAAGATAGCGAGGGGATTAATCTCAAATAATTGCATGGATCATATTTGTGCACCACATGAACATGTTGCTGGTCTATAAATAGAAAGGGGGATGTTGCCTCACATCTAGGGTTGGGTATGAACGGTACCAAAAAGAACTGATCGAACTAAAATATAACAATTGATTCGGTTATAAATATATCTGGTCTATCTCAGTTCCATACAGAAAAACCGAATGAATTTTGATTGATATCGGAAAGAAATTTATTTAATTAATCAGAAGTAATATTATTAGTATATAACTGATATTTAACTTTTTAGTTATAATGAAACAGCTGTATTCTCCTTCTCGGAAAACAAAAAGGTTTGTATTCTTTTATATTTTTCAAATGAAATTTTGTGCATTTCAAAGAAAAAAAATAACGGATATATCTTGCTCGCTTCGCGAAACCTAGCTCCCCCAAATTCCGGCCATGGCGACTCACAGCCATCCTTTGCTTCGCCGATTGCCTCTTTTGTCTCCACCGCCTTTCTATAAGCGCTCTTCGTTTTCCACTTCCACTCAATCCAAGTTCAAACGATCATTCGTTCAATGCACTTCCATTGAAGAATCCACAGCGTCTATTCTCACCAAATCGGAATCTCCTAGAACAAGCAGGAATTCGTGGAAGCCGATGTGTTTGTACTACACTCAAGGTAAATGCACCAAGGTAATTGTTTGTATCCCTTCGAAACGCGTGATTTATTGTTCGATTCATTCTGGATAAGTTTACCGAATTTTGTTTGCTGCTATGTGATAAAATGTAGATTGATGATTCTCTGCACGTAAAGAATTTCTGTCATAGCTACTCGATTGAGCTTGGGGATAGAGCCATGGAGTTGAAGAAAAGCCGGGCTCAGAAGTTTGATTACTTTCTTGTGCTGGATTTAGAAGGGAAAGTTGAAATTTTGGAGTTTCCTGTTCTGCTGTTTGATGTGAAAACTATGGATGTGGTGGATGTATTTCATAGGTAACAGAAATCTTTCTCAATTGAATGTGTATTGTTTGGGAAATTCTTTGATGGCCACTTTGGTAGTGCCAAACTCACTTACAGATTTGTGGGTCCCACACGTGCAAGTGAGTTTGACACTGCCAAAATATGTAGCATATGTGTGATTGTATCTGTTGCTGCTTTGTCATTTGTTACTCAAGCTTGCTAATTTTCTTTAAGGTATTATTGTGATCTATTGCTGAGTATTGTGTTTTTTTATTTTTTTGGTTGTGCCTTTTGATTCTTAATGTACTGCATGCTGTTCTAGTTTGTTGATTCTTTGACTAGTTATATTGTCAAGCTGAGGGATACAATATTGCTTCTTGGCGGCATGACTTGAGTTTATGTGTTCGTATAAGAAAAGAACTCTACTTTTGGGTTATATGTGTTTATACAAAAGAAATCTTTGCTTGATTTTATATCTAGTATCAATTTATTTTTATATAAAACTGAGACAAATATTGCTTGAAATTATCATCGATGGTTGTGCCTTAGGTATATATCCAAGATTTTTGGTCAGTCATATATTTGACTTTGTTCTACTGCAAACTTTGTTTTAAGCAGAAGTGTAGGTTGACTACCATGGATAGCATGATTTTTCAATGATCTTATCAGAGTTGTTTCCCTTATACTTATTCAGGTTTGTAAGACCTACAAATATGGGTGAGGAAAGAATAAATGAGTACATTGAGGGAAAGTATGGAACATTTGGTGTTGACTGGTATGTCCTTTCTAAAATAACTTAGTTCCCCTTCTCTATTATTTTCTCTTTTTGAATTTTATTATCTCATTTGTTGTGTGTTGGAGTTTTATAACCAGTTTTTCAATGCCCATTGTAATGAGAGGTCGATAGGTTGTTTCTGGAATTGCACAATCATTTTCTTTAAATTTCAAATATGATAAAATCTCTCAGTAAATGTTTCAAGAAGCACACACCTCATGGCATGCCTTGATGAAAACTGCTCTGAGGTATGGCTCAACCTCATTCATTGAAGCTTAAGCCTTGCAGCCTTGCTGGTGTGAGGCAGTTCAGAGTCGTATGCAAATTGGAGGTGGTCAATCCATTATCTGGTCCTATCTCAGCAAATTTTAGGGCTTTTATGCTAATATTTTTAGGAGGCTTTGTATTTTAAGGTAATGGCATTAGATGTACTAAAACATAAAAACCAATATTCAACCGTATCATAAAATCTGACTGAAGTAGGTACCTCAAGATAAAATCAGAAAAATTTGCAAGAAAATTGTTCATAACAGCTCCGCATTAACATATGCGCCCAAACTGTCCGGCTTCTATTTGGCAATAGAGTGCACTAATGTTGACCCACCATATGGCTCGAGACTTGGATGGTCATAGTTAACCTTTCCTCGTAAGTCTTACAAGATCCGGCGATTCAAATATCCCATATTATATGTGATAGAGTGAAAGTGGCCGAACAATAAAGTAAAAGAGAATAAAGAAAAAGAACGATATTATAAAAGATAAAATACCTCCTAGGAGATCCCCACACAGTGTGTCCAACATTCCAATATTCAAAAACATACTGAACCCTAATGACGTCCACTATTTATAGAGACTAAAAGATAACTATCAACTCTAGAAGATAAATACATATTCCAAAAAGATAGAGATAAATACCATTAATTAATCAAATCAATCCTAATGTATATCTAATATTATTTATCCTCATCCAAGTCTCTTCGCTATTCGTGTATATCAATTGTCGACTCCTAAAAACAACCTTGTCCTCAAGGTTGGGATTGAGAAAATTGCATCTGCGGCATTGAATGTGATTAGGTGGCGCTGCTGGGGGCTTGGATATCTCCTAGTATGGAGGATGATCAGTGTGCACAATATACTCATGCTGGATTTGCTGTGCCCAGCCATCGATGCTAAACACCGGCAAAATTGACGCAGCAAGACTGCAATGGAGAATTTCGAATGGCAACACCAACGGGATGCGGATTCGGTCACAATCGTGTTTGACATTTGACAGCCCTCACTAGAAGAAATCTTCTCTTGTGGTGCGTTTGCAGAAGCTTGAGCAGGAGCATCAATCATTCGTGGCAGATTGCAAAAGTGATGTTGGGCAGCTTCGTAGGTGATTCTGCTGAAAGTTTGAGTAGCGCTGGAATTATTTCTGGTTGCGCAGCAGTTGGAGATTCTTTTGGCGATTCTCTGGACATATCCACAAGTGTTGCAGCTGGGATTGCCGGTGGAGATAGGATTATAGATGCAGCTGGTATATTCGATGAAGGTGTCTCCCCTACTGGTGTTGAAATTGCAGATGAATCCTCCACGGTGTTTGGTAACGTCCTGCTCAGATTCAACTTCGACAAAATCTCCTCCATCTTGGTCCTTAAGGCCCGTTCTGCCGCGTCTTGCCTTGCTTCAAACGCTCACATGGCATCCCTCAATCTTTCAACCACCTTCTCTATCTGATCTAGGCGAGCTTCGGTACTCCGTGTGCTCGCCATCTCGTTGAATTTCCACGTTCCCCGCACCAAATTGATAGAGTGAAAGTAGCTGAACAATAAAGTAAAAGAGAATAAAGAAAAAGAACGATATTATAAAAAATAAAATATCTCCTAGGAGATCCCCGCACAATGTGTGTCCAACATTCCAATATTCAAAAACATAATGAACCCTAATGACGTCCACTATATACAAAGACTAAAAGATAACTATCAACTCTAAAAGAAAAATACATATTCCTAAAAGATAGAGATAAATACCATTAATTAATCAAATCTAATCCTAATATATATCTAATATTATTTATCCTCATCCAAGTCTCTCCGCTATCAATATGGTCGACTCTAATTTCACATAAATCTCTGGCACCATATTTTCATCCAAGGAGAGGCAAACACACATGCAAACGTTTTATGTTCTGACATTCATTTTGAAAAGCAAAGCATATTTTCATTCGTTTGATTTTGAAAAGGAGCAAAAGACTCGAAACACATTTATTTGTTTTATATAAATAAGACTTGATAAGGTGAATGGAAGGTTTGTGATGTTGCTCCTTTGTTTCCTTCATGTGTGTCGCTCCTCCTCCCCTTACCACAACATCTTCTTATCATTGTTACTCAGAAGATTGAAAGATGTCATAATGTCTATGATGTGGAAGGTGGTCCTGGGAACAAGAAGAAGTTTTTTCCGGTGCAGTAGGGGTGCTAAAGTTAGGATAGGTCCAACTGGATGATAAGAAACCCATCTCTGACTGAATAGCCTACCTAATAAAGAAAGACATATTGGATTCGGACCAGCTACTTAAGAGGTTGTATGTTTGCAACTCTGTTCATCTGCTAAAGTTAGCTCAAAAGCTACTTCAGGCAGATCCAGTCCGCAACCCCTTCTCACAGGAATCCATCTTAGTCAAATAATTCAAAAGTTTCATTCCATGCTATGTAGGAAATAGCAATTTTTCAAACATAAGAACTTGCATAGGGTTCCTCTTGACCTTTCCATGTCTAGGCTATTCAGGGATCTGGCTGGAAGATTTAATGTATTTAAAGAAGATTTGTAGTTTGATGATCAAATTTGGGAAAATTGGTGTGGAATACTTTTGGCAACATGGAGGTCACTTTGACAAAATTGTTTAGCTTGGGAAAACCTTTATAGAAATGAAGGTTTTAGTTGATAGTGAAATGTTGATTTGAAAGGAAAGTGGAAAGAAATATGCACGTAAAACCAGACACATACGTCTGTCCATACCATTAGACCAAAATCAACATACTAATTCTGTGCGATTATCTGCTATAAATACTAAGAAATCCTAATCTTACTGACCTACGAAGATAGACACAAATAAAATAAAAGATAATCTGATCCTATTCCAATCTATGATGATAAATATGCATAAAACCAATTTAATCCTAAAAGATAAACATAAATAAAGGAAATCCTAAATCTCTTTGAGGATATCCTAAATCTAAAAATGAGGCTGCAGATTCATATCAAAATATTTTCAAAATTGTGATGGAAATAAATGAAGAAGGTTTACAATGAAATTGTTAAAGGATCCGATCATTTTTGCTGAAGCTTAAAAGAGAATTTGTCAATTTTTACCTCGGCAACACTTGGAAAAACTAAATTGATAACTGGTCGATTCTTGCTGAGATTTAAAATAAAAATCGGTCGATTTTGACTTGATTAGCACTTGGAAGGATTAAGTCGAGAATCAGTCGATTCCCATTGAGGTTTAAATCAAAACTTGGAAGAATTTAAATCATGAATTGGTCGATTTACAACAAGGAAAGACCAAAACCGGTCATATACAAATTTATCTTGAATCAATTAATAGAAGGTTTCTTGTGTAGTGTCCCAACTCACAAAATGTGGTGGGTAGACATTGTTCATAATTCAATGATCATGAGGATAATTGGACACGAACAGAATGTAATATCCTATGTTAAGTTAGGAAAATGTCTTTATATGGGCTTACTACACTCTCGACTCTTCTAGCAATTTGAATCAACTTTGGTAAAATGAGGATGAATGTCTAGTGTAGCTAGCGGACCTCGCTGTGTCATATCCCTATATTGAGTTAGGAAAATGTTTTTATATGGGCTTACTACACCCTTCACTCTTCTAGCAATTTGAATCAACTTTGGTAAAATGAAGATGAATGTCGAGTGTAGCTAGCGGACCTCGCCGTGTCATATCCCTACTTGGCTAAGCGCTCAACCTTTTTATTTTTGAAATTAGAATACAAAATTATTAAATCCCATCCCAGATGTCCCCATTGAAACTCGAACTTGTGACCTATTGGATACACGCAAGGCACTTTACCCGTTTGCATTCCGAGTTGGGACATTAAGTGCTCAACCATTGTTATGTTGTGGTGTCACTAATGGTATTATAATCATTGTGTTATGAGCGTGTCGCATCTCCAACTGCAGAAGAATATAATATCCACATCATGTGGAGAAGGAAAGTTCATTAGTTCATCAATTGACTCAATGAACACTTCTTGCAATTTGGATTAATCATTTTGGCTAATCCATGATGGATGACCAATACTTACTAGTAGAGACACTTCCTGCATTAGGTCATGGGTTCAAGTTAGAGTCAGGATTGCACATTCTTGCCTTCTTGATATAAAAATAACTATTACTAGCTAGTTCTAATGAGTTGTAAACTTTGCTGGTGAAGTTTCTTTGTCAATTCCAAATCATTTGTAGTTCTATTCTTTTCTTGAATTAATCGGGTTATTTGTCATATTTACGTTGCATTTAATTGGCTCCCTATCTTTGTTACCTACACATGATGCATAGTTAATCAATATAGTATTCTTCAAAAACTGATTCCATGTGTTTTTCCAGTGTGTGGCATGACACTGCTATAAAGTTTCAGGAGGTCATTGAACAATTTGAAATTTGGCTGATACAGGAGCGAAATGGGATTGGTAGGTTATGGACAGAGGGAGACGGACGTCTGAACGGGGCTGCATTTGTAACCTGGTATGCTGATTGTTAATACAAATTTGAGCATGAAAATATGTATATTGCTTGAAATTTTAATGAAATTGTTATGCTGGAACAAAAATTACTTGGCATAGAATAAATTCTTAATTGCCTAAATTATCTTTGGATGCCTCTTAACGATTCTAAGCCTACTACTTCAGATAAATATAATGGAATACTGATAGAAACAGACTGAAACAGTACGTGCACGAACAAGAAGAAACAGCCATAAAACATAAGAAAAGGAGAGAGACGGTATGAGTATAAACATAAGAAAATAATTCAACACTGTAGAACTCCCAACCCTAAGGCAGGTCTGACTAATTGATAGAAACAAATAGAATACATCATAGAAGTGGGCAAACCGCACAAAGAAATGCTGGTTAAGAAAAGGAAAAGCAATAGGATAAATATATTGATGAATGGTTGAATTAGTGGGCACCTTTTGTGTAAGGTATCTCGTTGGACGCATTTTTATTCATTTTAGTGTTATTTTCTTTTATTCAATCTGTTCGCTGTATCAAAGTTTCAACCTGAAGGTTTCTGCAAACGTAGCCATGTTTGGCCAATTTGATACTTGC
>AYJT01011454.1:0-11012 GCA_001278415.1 Ocimum tenuiflorum | reverse complement strand
TGGCTGAGAAACAATGTTTTCAACCCTTTTCCTTGAACGCAGTTGATTGTTAGTACCATAAGGGTGAAAAAATAATTCGCTTTTCTTTTCTCTTCAAATAATTTATTCCGCTAATATTATATCTTACAAGCCATAAAGACTGTAACATGTATAACAAAAAACAAAATATGCAACTTCACAATGATTCTTCATTCCCACATCCTTTATTTTCATGATAAGTAAAGTAAGCTATAATTAATTGATTCCAAAGGTGAAACGTATGGCTGTTATCAATAATTGACGCTGTGAATGGGTTAATGATGCACCTATTTTCTCATTTATTCTTATATTCCATTCTTTTTTAAAAAAAATTCAATCAATGATTTGTATGAGAGGTGATTTCAGATAAGTAAAGAGACGTACAATATTTGTTATCCACATAATTTTGGATTTAAATGTCATTCACTCGACATATATACCATTTGATTCTTTACTAATTAAGTGACAATTGTGATTATTCGTACTATATTCCATGAGGAAAATTAAATTAGCCGAATTTTATCTTTATTATTGTTGTTGTTAGTTTGGTATCCTCAAATTCGGTTACCTCTCATAATAATATCAGATAGAGCGGTGCTACGTCGAGGCTAATATGATAGATCAGTTCCAATTAATAAACCAAAAAAAATTTCAAGTAGGATATTAGCAGTTGAGATCCTCTGTATACAATTGTGTTACATATTGCATCACACTGTTTAAATGATTGGGGCATGTATTAATTAATTAAGGTAAGTCATGATTAAAATTTTCTTTATTAAGAGTATGATTTATCTCAATTAATTATTATACATATTAATCATTTAGACAATATAACATAATGTGCAACATCATATCGTTGTGTGATAGCGAATGTCAATGCTGATATCAGGTCATTGGGGCATGTTCACTTTTTTTAAATTCACGATACCCTAATGTCCCCAATTTTGTTCCCGAAAATATCTCTTTTGTTCCGAGTTACAAAATTATTTTTTAAACTCAATTTATATATTATGGAATATATACTATATTGTAGGGTTTTAAAAATCGTAATGCAATATGTAATCAAATTATGGTTTTGTAACTCGTAAATCCAAGAAATTTAATTTTTGAAGCACTAAATCTGATTCACCTTATATAGAAAGTTATTTATATACTATGTTCGGGACTAAAAAATTAACCTTAGATCTTGGACATCGACCCAAGTCCAATGACTATTGAAAAGCTTGCAACAAAGTTTAACTCCCAAGACAACACATACAAACTTCAGAGCCTAACTTCAAGGGCAAACTCTATCTTCGAAGACCACGAAAGCAAGGTCTAACTACATCGATGAAGTCTACTCTTGGGACAAAGTCTAATCATCAAGCCGACCTTCTAACAAGGCAAGGCAAGCTTCATGAAGTGAAGTTTTAGAAGCACATCGAACCCCTCCCCCAGAATAAAGGTATGCAGATCCAAGGAAGCAAAGTTCCAAGGCTCGAAGTCAACCCCCATACAAACAAGAAATAATAAAACAACAATCTCATCGAGAATTTATTCAAGATCGACTCCATAAATTAAAAATACAATAGAAATCAATTTCGATTTGATAAATTTCGTTCGAGCTTGTTTAATAAAGTTTATTGTCGTTGGCTAAACAAGTCAAATATGAACTTGACTAGTTAGTAAGTTCGATAATTATAAACAATATGAAATATAAGATTATTAGATCTTATATTTGTTCATTTTAAATTAGTAATAAATATAACTATTCTTTTGAATAATTTTTTAGTTATAAATAATAATAAATTTGAGTGGATAAGATTTTATTGTGCTTGAAACAATTTATTTCTCATATGAAGAAATAAGTATCTCAATATACATTTAACTTTAGAAAGTTTTTAAATACTCAATTGAGATTTGATTAGTTCAAGAACATTAAAGCATTCGAAATAAAACTCAAACTCAACTTGATAATAATTAGATGAGTTATTAAGTAGTACTCGGTTCAACTACACATAACAAAATGAAACACAATCACCATATTCTTTGATTATAATTTGAACATTCAGTAATCATAGAAGTTGATCTCGGGGCCGCCACATGTAATGCAGCCAAACAAAGAATCCAACCTTAATCTTTTTAATATAATTGTGTCGGCTTGAAATAATTTAATTTAATGGTATAAAAGCATCTTTAATAGGTCAAAAAAAAAAAAAACAAAAAACAAAATCAAAAGCGACTTTTCCAATATATATTAACATATTTTATCATATAAAATCTGTCCCTCGGTGGTCTAGTTGAAAAGAATGGATTAATTACTAGATATTTCGTTACATTTAAGCGGCATTATTTACCTCTGTATAATTTTCAAGATTAAGAAATTTTAAGTTCAATACCCACTAGTTCTATTCCTCAATTAGTTATTATAGATTTTAAAAATTAAAAATGAGTGTTTTTCCTTATTTTCTTAAATATTATTTGTGCCCTATACATGAAAGAGTCTGATTTGAACAAAAGATTAAACTATATTTGTGCCCTATACATGAAAGAGTCTGATTTGAACAAAAGATTAAACTATCTAAACGTAAATTTTTGGTAAATTTGCAACTACTAGGAGTTGGATTAACGCCATTAGTTAGAAAGAGTTTCATCCACATGTACGAAAAATAAGAGTTGGCTCTCAAACATGGGAGGAGTTAAATGAAAACACATCTCATCAATTAAAAAAATTTCAATTTGCAGTTAAAATTTAATTTATTTGTTCGCATATTTTGTGTATTTTAATGCATGATTCGGGATTTATTAGTAATTATGTAAAAACATACTAGATTTGTTCTCTCTTCTGTCTTTTATTTTTCTCTCATGTAAAATTGTTATAAATTTTTATAATTCACTAGATTTAAAATAGTCGTTCTTTATCATATATTAAAGTAAAGGCAATATCGTTATCTTTCAAAAAAATTTCATATTGCATAAACTTATCAAAGATAATTGCGTTTAAATATAAATTAGTGATAAAAATACACGAAAGATGTACTGGTGCACTAAATTCCTAAAAATGCGTAATATAGTACATATTATGCCCAATCTATAGGATTTTGTAGTGTAAAATACATAAACAGTTTGATATCATGACAATTACGCACATTCATATTTTTTGTTCTATTGTTTTGATGTGTAAGTTTACATGATGTTGTGTTTATGAGAATATACATGTTAAATTGCATGGACGAATTAATATGTATATTATATAGTTGAGTTTCTTTACATTATTAACCTTCTATGCGACGAATCTAAATATTATGCACACGAACCTATTTTCATTTGAGTTGTTAATGAACACATTGATAAAATTCATGGAACTTGGTCAAATTTACCAAAAGATTAAGGGTCTTCTATTGTGTATTTAAGGTGTAAAGCTGCATATAATAGCATAAAATTATGCATATACAACACAATACACATATTTTATTAGGGTAAATGGAGAAAGATATATCAAAGTTTATTCAAACCGTAAATCTATTCCGACCTTTTGACGTTAGGGAATTTTATCCCAACATTTTCATTCTGTCATGTTTTTCTATCCTGATCGCGTAACGATGCAAACGCGTGGAACTTAATTAACTGTCATGTCAGCGTTCGTTTGATACCGTCACGCGATCGGGATTTCTACGTGTGCAAACATGTGGAACTTAACTACGATGTAAGCGTTCGTTTGACACCATCACGTAATTGGGATAAAAAAGTATAACGGAATGAAACGTTAAGCTGGAATTCCCTAATGTTAAAAAAAATTCGGGATAAATTTACGATTTAACTGAAATATTAAGATATTTTTACCAATTTGTCCTATTATATCATTGCATGCAGAATTTGGACACTCACTGTTGTACTAAACACGAAACAAAAACAAGATTTCAAATTGATGAACCAAATTAGAAAACTGAGAATGATAATATGTGATCCAATGATCTGCTGACAATGGAGCAGCACATATTATTGTACGCACCATGTTATTGCATCAGCATTCCATAAAGTGACAGTGGAGCAGCACATGGTACAATCGTCTTATGCGGCAGTTGTGGACCCTACTTGAGAGTTCAACTACCCTTTGCGTGACAAGTGGTTGGTGCACGAACTCCGATGTGCGACGTCGTTTCTGTGTCCCATTTATACAAAGACGAATATATTATATTATCACTCGACCAAGTGGCGCAAACATTGCCAATCTTTGTAAATTATTTGGAGGTATTTAGATGTCTTTGTTCACTCAAAATAAAAAATAAACAAAAAAGAAAGATTTCCTCGTTAGTATATTGTTAAATTTGTATTCTTTCAATCTAAACCTCGATTTTAGAATCTTAAAACAGCCACGGTCGGACCAAATCACAAACCTTAAATTCATGCATTATTTTCTATTTTACTATTAAAATTGTTAACGTTATTATTATCATAAAAATAAATATTAATTGTAATAACATAGCATACTCTGAAATAAAGATAAAAGTTTTACATGGAAATTCAAAACTATAAAATCTAGCCCTTACTATTTGGGATCAAAATTTAATTACGAATTTTAGACCTCAACTCAAGCCAAACGATGAAGACGATATGAAAGCTCGTAAATATGATCGGGAAGGAACAATTGAACCTGTAATGTTCCATGTTTGATTGAGGATGAAAGAATTCTATGATTTAAATATGGGCTTGATGGACTCTTCTAACAACTTGGGCTAACTATTTTGGCGATGCGAGGATGGAAAAGTAATTGTTAGCGGACCCATTATGCTGTTGTATCGCTATGGGCTCCCACCTCATGGACACGGGGCGTTACAAAACCAAAGCCGAACAAAACCTAATTCTCTTGAAGGCGAAGGTTGTCCAAGATGTAGAAGCTCGCAAAGGTTCATAAAGATGTTTGAACCCTTAAGAAAGGTGTGTCGAAGATAAAAAGCAAAGACCAAGGTCTCCAGGCCCTCGACAAAGCAAATCCTGTGAACAAATCGTGGAAGATTCTTTAAATACAACCTTACAACATCTTCAAACATGAATCTAGCTTAGATTGTCTTATAAACTGCAGTTATGTTGTGAGTCAAATCGTATTACATGACCGCTACAGTCATATTCACCCCTGTTGGTCCCAAATTAGAGTTTAAATAAAGTGCAGAATTAAATTTAGGGCTCAGAAGTATAACTGACTTTTCTGGAGTCAGTTACAGCTTGAAAAGGTATTATCTGTCCAGTAGTGTTTATTGAGGTTTGATTTTGATCATCGAGATCAAGACGTGCTCTAAGCTCAAAATTAATTGAAAAATCATGACTTCTTGGGAAAGTTTATAGTCCCCCATAATGAAATGGCTGATATTCATTGATTAGAGATGAAGATTACACGATTTGAGCACTTCCGACGGTTGGAGGATGGAAACACAAGGAAAAGTAATGAAAATGTTGAGTGAGGTGTATACAGGACGAATTGTGTGACTTGTGCTGACTAAACAAGTTATTTATGAGCGTCATGGATGAATAAGAAATTGACAACAAGGGAAGAACAAAAGAAGGAGATGAAGGTGAGTTCAAGAAGTTTTGTCTTGTCTGGAGAAAGGGAGAATTTTCTTTATGAACGAGTGCACGATGAATATGAATATCTTCTAAGATAAGACTAAATCGCAAATATCCGAGGGGCAATCTGCAAAGCTTGGCGTGGAAGTTAGAGTCGCGCTTTGGGAGTCATGATAACTTAACAAAGGAATCATTCCAGACTCTTCCTCGCGTGTAAGCGTGTATGGAACTACTCGATCCACTTTGCTACCAGAGCTCGAGTATTCTGTGCTTCAAGGAATTTGTGGGTGATTGTCTTCTTCTCAAGGCGGAACCTCAAGGTACGAGGGCTTTTGGGGTTCTCTAGCTCGATCTTCGAGGCTTTCTGATCTGGCTTGTATAGCAATTCTATGAGAGAGCTTGAGAATATCTAGCGATCGAGATTCCCAAGCTGAGGGCTTAGATTCTGCCACTGATTTGGACCCTTAATAGTGTTAAGATTCAGTTCCAATATACGAGTCAGCTATGCTGACCAGTTTCAAATCAGTTTGGAAAGTAATGACAGTAAGCAGTACATAACAAAGTATTTATAGAGGTTCGAAAAATACTCTTACGTCCTCTCTTCCTTCGTTAACTAGAAGGGAAATCACTTTTAACTCAAAGTATGCAGTATTTTTAAACACGAATTATTAAAAGAAAATCTTCTCGGTCTTCGAGCATCACCACTCGAGGACTCAGGTACGGCATTGAACGTAGATGTGATCCTTCTGATGCAGTCTTTACATCCTTCGCAAGTTGAAGATTTTAGTTCTCTTAAACAACACAATAGAGACTTTATCAGACTTCGTCTGAGATCTCGAAAGCTATAAAGTAGTTCCGACTATAAAGTCATCAGAAAGACAGACTTCTCGTGTATATGAAATACGGAGGGGGTTGGTTGTGAATATGAGAGCTTTGGTTTGCAGGACTCCTTCTTATGTTTCCTTTCTTCTTAGATGAGATCTTCTATAATTTCTTTGTTGGGAGCTTCTCTACTGAGTTTACTGGAAGTTGATCTTTGAAGCCTCTTTATTCGATGCTTGAGGTATGATATTAATAGTCTTTCTTCAAATATGACCGTTGTAACTCCTTGACTCTTGATTAGACCTCTGTCAGGTTAGATGGTCGTAGGTGGCCGTTTCTTCTTTCTAGACTAGCAAATAGCCGTTTAGACACATCCTTCAAAATGCAGCAGCTTTTTTTGAGATAACTATGTTGACTCGGATTGAGTTTTATCTTGATGCTTGGAATGTCAAAGCTGAGGACATTCTCTGTTCATGGTTGACTTGTTCTTATCGCTTGCTTTCTGCCCCAGTTTCTTCTTAGGAACTAGGCAATTATAATTCAATCAATTTTCTTCTAAAATTGTTAGTCGTAACCTTTCGGCAGTTCCTTCATAACTGGATTGACTATCACAATTCTGGTCCCCTCTTAATTTGACCCTCTCAGTCTTGAACTTGACAGTTAGTCTTTAGGTCTTCAATCTTTAGTGATGACTAATCATTACATGTTCTAGACTGTACCTTACAACTCGCACCAATAGCGGCACTGAGCGGCTGAAGATTGATGGAAAGGGCAGCCCTTAGCCTCTCCCCCAGTCGCCCTTCGACTTTATCAAGTTTTTTCCCTCAGAGGATAACGCCTTTTCTGAAAGCACCTCATATTCTATCGAATCGTCGGGTTAAAAATCGATAATATTACATTATGCATCTGGATCAAAAATAATCCTAGGAATTTTATCATTAAATGTTTACATTAGTAAAACTAAACATAATTCCTATCAACCCCCTAATCACGAAATTAGTTAGGTAAACACATGTATAAGTAAGGTGTTCATTTGTATCATCATTCATAACTTACACATTTAATAGATTTTTACATTATATCATCAATTATGTCTCAAAAATCTTCTGTTCTCTCTCAATATTCACTTTCACACTCATTCACTATCCTTTTGCGTGATTGGGGTCCTATTTCGTACTTCTCAATATTCACTTTCACACTCATTAGCTATCCTTTTGCATGATTGGGGTCCTATTTTGTACTGCACAATAACTGTAACACGAACTATATTGTAACCATTAAAGTTAACACAAACTATTGTTCAACTATTAAATCTAACTTGAGCTATTTTTTTTTCCTGCAAATACAAACTAACTTAACACGTCAAAATCAATTTTGTTCCTTTTTTCGATAATGACAAAATTTTGATGGCTAACACTACAACATTTTTTACTTTTCCTAACAGGGTAATCTGTTGTTAAACAAAATATATCCTGACACATAATGCTATCCTGACACCTGTATATCCTGTTGTCCCAAAACGTGTTGCTATAGATCGGGTCTTATAATGACACTAACAGTGTCACAATAATCCACGTTCTCCTCACAAAATTGACCTGTTGGGAAAACGTGGTAATAATTATAGAAAATGGTGTCAATATAATCCAACTTTTCCTCACAAGTTTACTTGTGGGGAAAACTATCTAATAATAACAGTAAGTGGTGACAAATAATCCAAACATTCATGACAGGTTTATTGTTGGAAAAATGAATCTACGATGACAATCTTCAATGTGGGCAAATATAATTTGATTAATACATTTACTTGTTGGAAAAATGTATCTATCGAAATAACGTTACACTGTGGGTAAAGATATTTGAAATTACAACTTTATCCGTTGGGAAAGTAAAAATAAGGTAACAACCATAACAGTAGGTAAAACCATTTTAGCTGACACCATGTATTGCGGGTAAAAATTTGTTCTCTGTCAGGAACAGATTATATGCATACACAAAATAGTGACATGTAATGATCATATTCACCAAATTCGTATTTTTACACCTATTCATGATGCCACACTAGTAAGAAAAATAAGCAACTAAACAACTATTCTTTCAAGCAAAAACTAGAAAACAAACTGCTCAATGTTCATTAATATATTCAATATTGTATTCAAGTAACTTCATAAGTTGTTCCACAAACTAGAAACGTACTGAACTCATTTGTTTCAAACAAAAAACTAGCTAACAATTCTCAAAATTTAACGAAAAAGAATCAATCAACTTGACTAGTCATAAAAGCACCATTTTGTGTAGATACTCCCAAAGCTGCCACTAAACGAACAACAACTATCTTTTCGTCAATCTGCAATTATCTTCATCATTCATCAATGTAAATTGAAGTTTGTTAAGAAAACAATGACGAAACATTTCAATGCATAAGGACAATATTTCACTAACAACAAAAATAACTAGATCCAGAAAAATCGAAAAGGCCAAATAAAGTTCTTATCAAATGTTCTGGCCAAGAAACACTTGCACCAAGTGCCTCTTGAATTGTTTCCAATGGATAATATGGCCAAATTAAGTGCTCATCACCGTCAATTGCAACTTTTACTTCCACCTCAAACCAACAAACATCCGTGAACAATAGCTAATGGATCCATACTACGAATATATCCCCTTGCTACAATCTTTCTTGCATCAAACATACTTTGAGGAGAACCTCACGACCCACCTAGTATATATATTGAATTTAAATAAATCGCATTCAATTTAATAAGCATTATCATGTTAAATTTAATAAAAAAAGTAAGGAACCTGTAAATACGAAAATTGTATATTCTTATTTAGTATCAACATGTAACATCGTGATTAATTACATTGGTCAAACTCTACATCTAACTTGAGAAAAGATATCATCTCGGCCAACAACATCTTCGTGATCTAATGAAAGCTCACTCAATTTTTCTTTCATCTCATTCTACAAGATAAAATTCATATTATTAATTAAGTGAAAAAAACAATCTAATCAATTCAACAATCACAAAATTAAGGACTTACTAGCTTTTTAGCCACAAAACTGTTTGATGTTCTTCCATCAGCATGATTGTGGATTTTTTCGAACATCTCTACTCTAGTAGGGGTGCTTCCATTATTCTTTGTCTAAATAGTATTAAAATTATAATATTAGTGAAATGTGTTATAATTTCACTTACTACTTATATTAACAAACAAAAACATCACCATTTGATCTCGAACCGCGGCGAAAGGTTTCTTTCCAATAGTGTGGTTCATTTTCTTGCTTTGTCTAGCAAGCTTGCAATGATTGCTCAATTTTTGACATAAGATAAGTGTAATGAATAATTTAATAATAATTTAGATCAATAAAATTGAATAACAATACCTTTGCTCCGTCACTTCCCCAATATGTCCAAAGCTCGTTCAATTGGTCTTCATCAACTCTAACATCTTTATGATGCTTGGCTTCAGTGGTTGGTAAGGACATATCATAATATGTCGCTTTCAACTCTGCTTTCCATGTTCTTCATTTCTTCCTAATAGACTGCAACGTCCATTTGACTAATTCCGGAGGCAAGTCAAACCTTTGCTGTAAATCAATTAGAATGAATTCTTATGAAAAGTAATGAAATATAATATAACATATATTGAAATCTCAAAGTAGAATTTGAAACTTATATTGATAACTTCCATAATTCCATCTTTATATTTGCCCTCAACCTCGGACCATTCTTCTTTTACAAGTGGATAATATGTCCCATTTCTCGCTAAGCTTTCTAAGAACTCGGTAAATTGGCTTTTCGTGCTTATGATATTAAATTCTTTATCTACTGTAAGTTTAATATTTGGAAGACAACTAGGTCTACCCCAAATTTTAGACATGTATGTGGGGCCTCAAGCTCTCTTTTTCGATTGTCCACTTGAACCTGTCCATATTCTCTAGAAACTTAGTTTTATGGATCTTTCATAATTATCTGAAAACTTTTCTTAAAAAACATTATCATGAAAACTTATATATATAATAGAACTACATAACCTGCATTCTGACTCGTTAGTTGGTGACTTGAGTCTTGTCTCACGACCTCATCTAATGTAGGTTGATTGCTTCCGGTCTGAACCATATCGTGCTCATTTGTTTGGGGATCTTGTGTGGATGACAAATTCACAATAGATTAAGCGTTATTACTAGTTTTTATGAGCTATGATAACAAGGCACCACCAATAAGTAACCATATAGAATTTTAGAAAAATATCTACATACCTCGATGATGATTGATCGTCATGTGCTCGAGTGAATTTTCTTAACGTGAATCTATTTCATCCACTAATCTGTGAATACGTTTCATTTTTTTACGAGGCATCCTGATATAGGTCACATTTATAAGCAAATTCACTCAACCATAAAACATGTATTAAACAAAGTTATAAGAGAAATGAAAATATTAAAAAAAACTTCCACAAAATTAGTTATAGAAATGTTTAATATGTACGAATTCTCCCATCTTCTTTCAATTTTTGAACTTGGTGTGGATGAAAATTGTGGAATGACAACTAGGGTTCATGGTAGACGAAATTGAGGAATCTTGGGATTTTTGATGGAATTGGTTGAACTAGTTGAGCCTGGATTGTGT
>AYJT01011448.1:0-10155 GCA_001278415.1 Ocimum tenuiflorum | reverse complement strand
TGATGCTGATGGAGGCGAGCGTCGCTGAGCTAAGCTGTCTGTCAAAGGTAATCTCGAGGTGCATATCGTCATATATGTATCCCTGCCACGTATTAATATTCGCTGCTATCATTAAACTCTGATATTGTATCTGGTCTATTTTGTTACCCATTATTGACACTCTGATGCCTATCGGATCTCATCTGTCATTATTGAATAGACCAACTCTTTTATAATATAAGCAACTCTTCTTATGATAATTACTGCATTTGTACATTTCTCGTCACAATTTATTCATAAATTCCCCACCCTCGAGTCACGTTCTGGCGGACCAGTTCCCTCGGGAGGCCGGGGCGTGACAAGAATCTTGTTGTCTCATCTTGTTCAACTCTACTATCGGGAGCTTCAAGGTTGCAGATCCCATTTCTTTAACTAAATATCTCTACGAACTTTTTTATATTAGATGATGATGATGTTATTTCAGTTTTCCATTTTCTACAAGTATTTATAGCGGTGTGATTCCTCTTATATTAAAAGCTGTTTCGTATCATCCGACATCTAGTTGACATAAATTAGATTGATTAGATTAGTGGACCATATAGGAAAGCGTTATATTTATAATTTCATCAAAAAAAAATTTAATTGCAATAGAACATTATTGTACACTACGATAATACGATTAGGATTTAAAATTTTAAACTAAGTCAAATCTTAAAATGTTTGCCAACTTATTAAGCCATTCAAATATAAATTATTAAATTTCTTTCTTTAGAATACTTTCTTTTAATAAACAATGAAACGCTTTGCATAGTGGAACAATTTGTTATCCCCCAACACCACTTTCTGGATTTAAATATATGCTTCTATTTATAGGCAACCTTTTGTGTGTAAATACACTGTTCGGATGAATTCTTATTAATTGACAGCACTTGTTCTTCAAAAGTTATTGCTATTTTACAAAGCCCAAATCACGGATTATAAGCTTTGCTAGAAAAGCAAAAGATATTCAGATTCGTCTTGTTTAAGAATAAATAAGAAAATAAGAATTTAAAATTCATTATATTACAAGATACTCAACGCAATTCCACAAGGGGTGCTCTGTAGTTGGAGCTCAAAGCTCAAAGAGAGATTTACGTTCATCAGCAAATACTTAAACCAGAAGTTTACAAGATCCAGAAATATTTATATCAATTATCTCAACAATGGAGTAAATACATTTAGCAGTCCATGCATACATCCAACGAAGATTATCCAGACAATTTTCCTGTCAAAATGACCTACCTGGCCGGGGAGACGATGACTTGGCTTTTGCAAACTCGACCAGATCTCTGAAAAGTGCCTCATCAGATTTTTCTTGCTTGGTGGTGGATGGAGATCTCACCGACAGATTCTGGGTTTCCCCAACTAGGCTATCGAACGAAGATCGTGTGCTAGAACCAGACGCTCCAATTCCTTGTTGCTCGAAAAACTGTTGTCTTTGATTATACCTGGAAGGTGGGGGAGGAAGGTTTCCTACAGGAACAGGCTGATTTGCAGATTTTGTAGTTCGAGCTGCTCCGTTGAGTGTTGGTTTGGAACCATACACTGATGCTGTAGGATTGATCAAATCGTCATCAGAAGACGAAGAATGTGTTGGACTTTGTGGGGATGAGTTTTGTCGGATTTGATGATTTGGAACAGCACTGCTCCTGGATCCTGAGGTTCTAGACGACCTGTCTGTTTCATAAACGTCGCCACAGAGATAACTGGCTTTGTTGGATTCGGTACCGGTCGGGTTGCTTGAGGATGGTGGGGATGGAATAGGCTCAATCTTTCGTGCTAATCCTTTCGATGATGATCTGCAATAAATTTGTTTTAAGACATTAAGAAACTAAACTTTTAAACATTGACGAAAGGCAAATGAAACCACACTGATAAGGAATTCTGGAAGGCATGAAGAAAGCATCTCATAATGAGCAAATTAATGCACATATACGTAGAAATATGTTGATGATCAGAAATGTAGCAAATATTGCAATCCGATACTAAATTCTCTTCAATTTTGCTTTTAAGCATTCCTCCACCTGCACATATCAAGGGCGAACCGGAATAGAGTTAATATGAAGCCTCGCTTTTCCAATTACGTAGTACCCGAAGACTCGATAAACGAAAATGATGCAATTAAGAGTGAGGGTAGCATAGGATATATAAGTATCTCCATAGCTTCAACAGAAGTGACGGAAAGGGAGTTTAGAAGGCCGTCACCATGGGGGCGAAAAAATGCTAAATATCTCCTGTCTCAATGGAAAAGTTGAATAGATGTGGAAAGTTCTAAGTACTAGATTAGAGTTTACTGTAGTAGAGAGAGATTCCAGAAAGCTATTTGAGGCAAAAGAACAGACTAAGAGACAGATGAAGCAATTATCTCAAGCAGACAGAAAAGGTTTATAAAGAAGGGTAACGAAAGAAAAGCAGAAGAGCAACTTCTATTTGATTTTGAGATCTTTCTCATAGCAGAACAAAATTAGTGATTCGGATGGTCTGTCATCATCTTCGAGCAAAATCTCAAAATTTAAGTTCTACACAGAAAACGAAAGTTCTAACCATATGTTGCATTGTTGTTAATTCTTGATAACTTTTTCTGAACTCATAAGGATAAAATGCAAAAGGCATAGCTTTCATGATGTAAAAGATTATCTTCTTAACCTGTGTGTGAGCTGAGGAAGCTCGTCTTCTGATACTTCATCTTCATGATCCACATTGATAAGAGGAGCCACCAAAGTTTCTCTGTTTGGCAATGGAGCTGGAGGAGTTCCCCGGGCAATATCATCATGGCGACCAAGAACTCGCTGCAAACTGTCATTTAATGCTAATCCTTGTGATAGAAGGTTCTCATCTCTACAAAAGACGGGAAAGGCTCTCATTTAGAGAAATAGAAGCCAACAAATCAGCGGAAGGAAAACAAGAAAAGGGATCATATACTCACGTGGTGTTATTCACAAGAACCGTGACACGTCTTTGGTATGCACGGCACTGATCAACCAAGTCAACAATGATCTCATCCTTCAATCCCTATGGTCAGAAGAAACTGGTTTAGTATCCGATTTGGTTGGCAAAATCACAGATCATATATTTAACAAAATAATAATATCTTCAAAATTAGATGGAAGTTTTGTTATATAAACAAGCCACTGATTGAAACATCAGAACAAAAGAATCAATTTGACAAGGCTGTTAGAAATGAAATGTCACAATATTTTTTTGACATATGTAAAAGTGATGGAGAAGAAAGAATCTTTTTTACATATCCTCCTGGTTTATCCATTTTTTATGGTACCTCAGCCCCCTTTGAAAAATTTACATCTAATGATCTTTACAATCCTTGGGTTTATACCAACAAAAAGTAAGGGGAAAAGTTTCAACAACGAATTTCAAGATCAAATTAAAGCTCTAGACAGAGAAACTATTTCTTTTAATGTACTGGATATAAGAACTCGATTGTCTAACAAAAACAATCTAAATCTACAAAAGAATACTTATCCGAAGGATATGATCCGTTCCTGAATGGATCATATCGAAAAACAATCTACGAAAACCCTTTCACCTTCAACCTTAAAACCACTTTGACAGAAAATTCATAGATAAATTTGATCAGCAAAAATTAATAAAAACATATAAATACATATTATTTTTTAACCAACTATTTTCTGAATCAATATAAAATATTTATATATTAAATTTGCATGCATTATGAAAAATATTATATACAGGATTGCATGTATTTAAAATATGCAATTTTGTGTGTGTAAGTATGCAGACCAGTAAAATCAACAACCCATTTAAATGCCAAATACAATAAGCCACCGGGAGTTCAAAGCATTAGCTCCAAAGAGGCATCATCAGTATGGTATTTTATATTAGCGTATAAATTGCAACAATGTGTCCTGTCCAGACCATAATAAGGGCAAAGTCCTCGTATATCGACAGGGACGTAAAAGAAATCATGATAGATCACTATCGCCTAACGGTATGCAAAATAATTGAGTGCATTAAAGAAGTGAGAAAAAAGAAAGAAAGAAACTACAATCCCGCATAACTAAAATAATAAAAGGAAGTAAGCACAAAAGGTGAAATACTCTCACCTGTGAATTATTTGGATCCAAGGCAGTCAGCATCTCCATAAGAACATCGGCAAGTTCCTCAGCACTCTGAATCTCAGACAAGCTGTATGAACAAAAATAGAAGATAAAATTCAATGTGCAATATGACACCAAAAACGCATCAATTATTCAAAGTCACTCAGACCGCAATCTATATAGATAACCATAAACATAACGGCTTTCAACTCAATACTAAACATTACGCACAAATAAGTACAATTAGCAAGAAAATGATGTAAGGTGTACCTGAGTCCAGAGGCATCAGTCTCCAAAGAGGCTTCAACATCTACATCCTCATATGGAAAAGTAGTCTCGGATGCCGAATGTATTTGGGGTGGAGCGAACAATGTTGAACTATTCTCCTCTCGAGGTGGAAATATTACACCAGCATTCTGCTTATCATGAAAATTGGATTAAACCAAGAAGTGAAATAGAACTTTTCCAAAAAGAAAAAAGAAGATTGCCAAATTCCAGTTTTCGCGGATCTCTTCCCGAAAAACAAACGGAAAATATTATAAGAAAGCTGATCCCACAAGTTGACATGTAAAGATACCATGCCACATTATTATTACCTCGCCTCTCCTATGCGATTGATAAGCTTAATTAGCTTGATCAAGTTAGGCAATACCAACTCTGTAGCTCAACTTATATTTGGAATTAACATTAAATTGAATATTGACCGAAAAGGGAATAAAAAATTAAAAGAGAACTGTCAATTTCTTCTTCATAAATCATATATCTAAAGCATCAAGATTTAATTTAGGTATCTCAAAACATAAAGCTTAAACAACAGGGATCACTCTACTCCAAACAAACAAATATTACCTTGACAAAGTGATAATATGGCACAACTTCCTCAAATTTACATGGTAGACATAAGGCATAGTAATACATGCAAAAGTAGATATAACGAGAGAGTTTAGTCACCTTCAGCTCACAGTAAGCAGCATAGTATTGGGGAATGCTTCCCTTATTACCCCCTAAAGCTTCGTGCCAAGCATCAATTAACACTAGAATCTTCTCCTTCACATTAAAGTCAGGCTGAAAAATACGATATTAGCAAATCTAATGTAATATATCCAGATCTATACAAGAAAAGACACCAGGTGTGAAGTTGCGCTACCTTTTTCTTAACAATTTTGACCATATCACGCAAAATATCCCTCTCGACAACTAGCTGAAAGATATGCTCCCCACAATTTTTGGTCAGAGTCTCCAGCACCTAACTTATAAAAAAATTGGATTGGTAAATTTCCAAGCTAGGCATTACTCTATTGTCATAAACACACATACGCAAGCATTCTCAAGTGGACAATACAGAAATGTTATCATATCTGTAGAAAAACATATTTAATCAAAAATTGCAAAATATTGATAAGTAAACCTCCCTGCATCTTCTAGGTCATATGCATTAAAATGACATTCGTGCATTTCCTTCTCAAAATTGCAGAAGAAACAGGGCAGTATTGAAATAGGAAAACATACTGAACCAAAAATTGCAAAATTATAATACCAAGGAAATGCAGGGCTTTATTCTTCTAAAAGCAACCAACCAAACCCCAACTCAACTAAATTGCGTAAATTTCAAGCCACACGGTGAGTGGGTGAGCCTCCGGGGTTCAACCCAAACAATTCAGGTCACCAAAGATCTACACAAACATGTATTGAGAACACAGAGTTCCACATAAGTGCAGTGAACTAACATGTCCCTAAATGATGATTACATGTTTGCAATTTAAATGATCACACATTACACACTAGCCAAGTTTCTAAATACAATTGTTTTTCCGTGTTTAATCTAAAGCAATAACAGTTAAGAGGAAAGGTCTAAATAGATTCACAGAGCCTTAAACTAATTACAATTATATGTATCTAAGAATAAAATTAGATCAAATCAATTGCATATCTTTTAAGAGCCAAGCAAAGTGCGAGGAGTATTTCTGGAAGCTTTTGAAATATTAAACTCGGCATAGCCATTTAAAATGGACTGAGTACGCATATCTATTAAGAGGCGAGGAAAGTGCGAGGAATACTTACAAACAGAGCAAGGAGCTGTATTTTAGGATTTTTATTCCCCAGTCTCTTCTTGATTATCTTTAGTGCACCCTTCGCCTGCCTGATAATTCAATTCAGTATATGAGACTGCATGCATAAATCTCACCTCATAGGCAGTCCTAAAGTTCATACAATACAAATTTCTGCAGGTATACTTATTGCAGAGCACATAGCTCTTAAAAATACACAAGTTGAAACGAAATCTCATAAGGGGAAAAAAAACCCAGTTTCCTTATATTTCAGTTGAATCAAAGGAGATAACTGTTAACTATCCTTGCTTCATAAGAAGTCAAGGAGAACCTACAGGGTGTTAATGCCACGTTTTTTTATCATTGTCCATGGAAATGTTGTAGCTAAAAGTTGCATAGTTTTTCTCCACTTGCCTAGGGAAAGCATTAGTCACCCAACATCACATTCAATGAACATTTTCTCTGATAGAAAGAATTGATTAATGAAAGAAATGATGTATAAAGTCAAGTAAATGATACCCAAAATCCATGTTTATTATATCACATAGCTCCAAGTTTACTGCCCAGTCTGGACCAACCAGCTTGTCACTGGTAGCCCTCTCAGCAACAGCAGCCGCGCTAGACATATTTTACGTGCTCTGTAGCCACTACCTTTTTCACTTCCTAAGAAAGAAAGAAAAAAAAAAATCATTATCAATGTAATGACATGAAACAACAAAATCAGATGCAATGCATATGGCATGCCCACAATCACTAGAAATATACAGAATCTACAGGCTAAAATAAAATAAAAGTAGAAGAATCACCATCATAAGGAAATAATTAAAACAAGGTCATTTAGAAAACGTAAAGTATAAGTGAACCTCATAGACAAAGTCATGCGCATGTAAATAAAAATCATGCTCGGCAATACCATGAACAACTATCTGAATTATGAGGTTTAAGGAGAAATATATTCAGAATTAATTGATATACAACAAAATTCATACGGGAAGACATTCTGATTCCACTCAATTCAGCTGTAAAAAATGGCAACTTAAAGAAGTAACATGATAAAAATACCGAACCCATGAAAAGGGACTTACCAAAAATCTAGTCTAGTTCAAGAATGCAAGACAACATCCGAGAAGAAGGGGGCCCGAAAAATCCCTACTCAGAAACCAAGTCAAGATCGAGATGAAACCAGCCAAGAAAACCTCAAAGATCATTTCTTATTTTCAAGAACACGAAGGAACCAATTCAATTATTTAAAAATAAGATCGTGGATCATGAGAATCAAATGAGGATTGAAAAAATTCCAAGAAGAAAGAAAGAAAGTTAGGATCTTTAGAAGAACGCCTGTCAGAATCCCTCAAGTCCTTGTCTAGTCCGAGAGAGTGAGAGAGGCGGTAGAGTCTAAGGGCAGCGCGTTTGGCAAAAGAGAGCCAAAAGTGGACTAGACGTCTGTATGAATTGTTTTTCCATTTTTATTGTTTTATTTTTTTTCAAAGAAAGTGGAGTGAATTTGGTGATCCATATGTACCTTAATGAGCTTATTTCCGCTCCAACTTCCAATTCGCGGAAATTTCGTTGTTTGTCGTAACTACATTTATCAAAAAGAGAAAAGATAAAGGAGTTTTCTCGAAATTAAAAAAGGGTAAAGGAAAAAGGAAATCAACTGTGTCAAGTTACGTGGCTTACTTTTTATTTTTACAGCCGCATCATCCATAATTGCCATCAGATATTTGATCTAAAATTGTGCAGTGGAATTTAAATATGACAATGTTGTTGAGATAACCAACTAAAATATCTAAAAAATTAGAATAGATTAGACATATTCTTGAGTTTGAGGAATTCGACCTTCCCCATATAATTTGAAGAATTTGTGATGTAACTCCTTATTTAATTAAAAGATTAATTTGGTTTGAGAATGTCTTCTTTTTTTCAAGATCAACTCTTTCGAAGTTGTCTACTTTTAAAAATGTGATCTTAAATATGAAAATCATCTTGTCCACCATTTTAATAAATGAAGTTCCAAGAGTTTCATTCCTTACTGTTGGAACCAGTCTGGACGAGAGAGTTGTTGATCTCCGAAGTTCTTGTTGCAATTCTCATAGGCATCATCCAATCATCTATTATTACATCAAAATATTTGAAACTATGTCATCAATATTGAGCATAAGTCCGTAAGGATGTGTAAGATCCAAACTTTATTTCCAAGAGTTCTATCACGGAACTTAGAAATTTGTATCTCATAATTATGAGCTTGCTGATGCTGGACATATATCCCTTGTATATTTCTCCAAACTAAAAGAGGGTTCTCTGTATAAAATCTTCCAATCTTAGGCCTTCATCCTTGTCTTGTGGCGTAGGTGTTAAGACATCGAGGTGTTGCTTGTAATATTTGTTATACATGTTGATATGTTGAGGGAATGAGAGCACCATCGAGCACATTAATTCTTAAATCTTGATTTCTTGAAATTTTATAAGATAATCTACTGCTGATGAGATAAAGATGGGGGCTAGATTTTTAGAGAAATAAACTTTGAAGTCATGGAGTTGTGTGTTTCAAAGAAGAAGAAGACCACAAAAAACTAAACAAAATAAATTGAAATCGTTCTTTTAAGTGCACACGGCTTTCATTATAGCACTTAAAAAAGAATAAAAAACAAAGCAGTTCAGAGAAACAGTCGGTCTCTTCATTCAATAAATGATTAGACTCCACGTTGTCTTTTAAAATTTGGGTTTTTTTTCATTAATTAATTAATTTTTTATTTTAAATTTGAGTTATATCATTTACCATATTATCCATTATTAATTCCGTTCTTTATCTCTTTTAGTGTTCTTCGATTTTTAATTTAGACAACAAAATTTTAGTTTATATTGCGTTAAATGTTTATTTACTATACATTATCATACTAATTAAAATAATTATTTGGTTTTTTCGGTTATATTTTTTAAATTTTAGCTCAATTAGGATAGCATTTAGGATTTGAATTATGAATTTCATAGGTTATAATAGTGATTAAATAAAAAGTTAATGATTATATTATTTTCACTTTAAATTTAAATTTTATGTTGATTGTAATTTATACTGATTCTTGCGGTCAATTATGATTACGAAATTTGATTGATTTTTTATTTATATCAATTTCAATCCTTTGTCTATGATATTAAGAATTATTAAAAGTGTTTGTTGGAGTTGGCCGAGTGACCCTTTTTATTCTTTCAATGTGAGAATTTCCTTCCAATTACAAATAGTATTAAAAAAATTGAATAAAAAAAATTGATACAGATGGTATTAAAAAAATGGAATGAAAAAAATTGATACAAATAACTGTTGAGGGTCAAATGTAGGGTCAAATGTGCTCTTCACTTTGGTCCTATATTTGAACGTTACGGTCTAAATTCGTTCAAATGTTAGAACCCGTTGGAGCCTTCAGAGGCTCAAGTTCACCACTTTGTAGCCCTCGAAAGCCACGCGCAAGGCTTGAGGCATCACAAGACAAGGACACTGCGAAAAGGACTCTTTCAAGGGCAAATGCCTCGAATGCCCTCTAAAGGTGGTCCCCTCAAGAAAATCTACAAAGTACCTGGAGTGCCCTCCGCACAGCCCACACATGCGCGGAAGGACCCAAAATGATTATTTTGCTGAGTCAATAGCGTTTAAAGCGTGACTCTAACTTCCACCTCAAAGATTTGCATATTGCCCCTCAGTTAATTACGCAGTTCGTCATTGATTTATTGCAAATTGAGGTTCGTCTCTCTCGCATTTATAAATAGGAGATTGTACGACACAATCAAACAACACATGCATTTTCTTTTCTAGATATAATTCTGATAGAGTCCGAGAATCCTTAGTTCGTGATCAAATCCAAGTACTTATAACCCGAGCTAGAGCAAAGAAATGTAAAGATGGGTTGATTGTGTTGATTTAAGAGGCATGGGCTCAAGAATTGAGCAAGAGGCCCAGTGGAGAAGAGGATTTGATTGAGCCACGCATGGTGATAAAGATTGAGGGCAAATTGGGCTGA
>AYJT01011375.1:0-11109 GCA_001278415.1 Ocimum tenuiflorum | reverse complement strand
GCCCATGGAGATGAGGCCCCCTTCGCGGGGGATGAAGCTACCTTTTTGGATAGGGCAATTCTACCCTTCCCCTTCACAGGGGGAACCTGGGCGGAGCTGCCCACTTCCCCTACCGCCTGTTAGATGACGGCACTGGGGGCACTCTTAGGAAGCTTGAGTTTCATACTAGAAGTGACCTCTTCCTCCCCTTCCTCCTCCTCCCTCTTCAGTGTCGTTCCCCCTACTGCTCACTCTTTCGGTGTCCTTTGAAGTAAAAGCCTCACTTACCCCTGCCTCAGGTGAGGGAGCCCCAAATCAGTAGGCCCCAAAAAGATCCACGTAAAGCAGGCCAAAGACGCTCTCCTTCCAACCCAAACTCCCAGACTGCAAATCACCTACTCAATCAGAGTCACTCTGCCTCTTTCCTCGTTGGAAAGCTCGGGGTACTCGAGACATGTCAAACAGGAGTAGGGCGGCACCAACATGTGAGCATTAATAAATGATAAACACTCATTAGAAGTACTAAAAATAAGGGTTAGGGTTTTTATGGCCAAGGTCAGAGAAATGGTGCAGTAGAGCAGGATCCGAATGGGGGGTTCCTAAGTTAAAAAAGGATTTCTTCCACCCGCCGACGTTGGTAGAAAGACCTTTGACCACTAGCTTAGGTCCGTCATTCCTTTGAGTCACACAGCAATAGGACTCGTTCCTAACTATGTTTAGGTGCTAAAAATATCTCCATTCCCTAACAGAGGGTTCGCCCAAACCCTCGAACTTAAACAAAACTAAAAATCCCAGAATAGCCATCCACCCTACACGGGGATAATTGCATCAGGGCGAGTTGATAATGGCTAAAGACTTTGGTGAAATAAGGGTGGAGGGGTAGGTGAATGCCAAATTTAAGAAGGTCAACGGAAAGGCAGTAAAGCCCTTCGGTGGGTCATGACAAAGGCCATCATTGCCGGAGGCCCTAAAAACAACAACATTACTATCTATATCCTACTGTTCAAATAAATCCTCTAAGGACTCTCACATTATTTTAGACACCTGATTTACTAACGAACCCTTAAGTGGCATATTTTAAAGAAACAAATAAATAGATAAAAGAAGGAAGATGAGGACTGACCGGATTTACTGTTGAACTTAGAAGCGGAGAAAAACAGAGAAAAAGATGATGAACAGTGCTAGAGAAGTTTTGAAATTCAAAATCTTTGAATAAGGGCAAAGTAAGGCCTTCTTCTCTATTTATGCGCCCAAGAATGCGAAACATCTCTCCAAAACGACATCGTTATGTTACCATGAGTACCTCACTCTGGTACAATCGAAATTCTGCTAAGTATGAAACTCAAACTCCATACAAATTATTGTGTCTTACTTCGACGTACTCAGGTCCCACTAACCCCCTCGAGAACCTAGCTCTTTCTCACAGATACTCGAGGCTCACAGCTTCCCCTCGAAACAAACCCTTCTGGGAATATCTGCTTCACGGATAACGTCAGCACTCTTTAAATCCAATGCTGGTTGAGATATTATATTTAAGGGAAATGTTTCTCCGCTCTCAACTTTGAGGCCCGAAGCTTGATTTCTTACCTCCGGGGCCCAAAGACATTGTGTTTAAGACTATATGCAGCCTAGTATTATCGTACTAACATAGAAAAAGAGCTCTTTCATTACAGACTTGGGGCTCAGCTTAGCAACCTCACCTCTGGAATTGTTTGGCCTTCTAGCATCAAGGCTCGAAACCCAGTATAAGCGAGTGCTCCCTATCTAGGACGTACCGCGCGCCTTAAAATTCCAGACTCTCAACCGCCCCATTATTACATACTCGGGGCTAGATGCCATTCGCCTAGTAGGATTACTACCCAAATAGTTGGCTTCTTAAAAATCATTAGTCGAAGCCTCATATATCAGTGCACTCAGACTGGCTACGAATTTCAAAGTCGGTACGCTTATGTCAATCTCCTAAGTGACTTCTAATTGGCTAACTCGGGGCTCAACCACGAGATGTGGAATTAGCTCATGAGGTTCCTAATTATCATTTCAAAGCCGATTCTTATGATCTTCTTACTTGAGGCTCATCCTCTGGTCCGAGCTCGGCAATCGTGATTTTGATCATTATATTCAGAATTCTGCAATTATTCGTATTATTGGTATTCTATGGGTTTCTTCGGATTATTATCTAGAATATCTATCAAATACGCATGAAGCTTTATATGTCTTCGAAATACAACTCTACGTTGTTTACTTAAATTCTCAAGGCTCTCACCTCGTGATCCCCCTATTATCTCCCAAGCTGGCACCCCTGGCTCCTTAATCAATCATCATTATTATTCTCCCAAGCTGGCACCCTTGGCCTCTTGGTCAAACATTATTCTCGAAGTCGGTCCATGACCCTTCGATCAAAATAGTCGCGCTAATCTGCCAACCAATATAATTAACTCTTGCCCCAAGACACTAACATGCAAACTAACTACCAGGCCTCCGGGCCAATCTGCCAACCAATATCATTAACTCTTGCCCCAAGTCACATTTCCCCTCGCGTTGTCGCCCCGTGCGATGCATGGGATGCCACAAGATCTCTGTGGCTTACCTTCAGTATCGACATGTAAAAGTACTTAGGGCTGCACCTAGTACTTGTATCCCGCTCTGAGTGATGAGCAGCAAAGCCGTAAGACCTCTGTCGCCTACATTTTGTAACGACATGTAAAGTACTGTGGGGCTTCCTCGAGTATCCATGCTCTGAGATGACCTATTCCTTGCAGGGTAAACTGATCAGTCTCGCAGCCCTTATGTGCCTTTTCTGGGGAGCTCTGTTCATCGGAGGATAAACTAAACATTGCTGACTGATCTTCTGTATCATCTACAGGGCAAGCTACTCTCCCAAAATTCATAGGCATGTTCAACACCCCACGACCCAACCAATTGCAAATCATCAGAACACCCCAGGCTTCGAATCGTCAAGACATGAGCTTATCTCACACCTCCAGCAGGTATAACTAACTTTGCCAAACTACCTACGCATGTTTTATGCTTAGACTCGGGGCTAAATGCCCCGGGAAAGGGATTATCTGCCAATGTTTGACAGGAAACAACGAAACGCAGACAATGACCAATACATTGAACATGCTTCAAAAGCAAGTACAACGTCATACTTGTGCACATTTTGGCTAACTGTGATTATCGTAGGACTGTCTCCACGAACCAACTAGTGTGATTCGTGAATATATTGGCCAAAATGTTCGCTCAATCTCAACTGTTGATCACAAGGCCAAAAATCAGCTTCATAGAACATCTTCGAACTTTAGCCAAATGGTGGCCTTCTCGAGCCTTCCAACGGACCAAGAAGCCCTTTATCAAAGAATCTAGCATGAGCGCTAAGCTTCGAAGCCTCTCTGAGCCCAACTTTGAGATTCCAGGCATGAGCTGCCTACTTGCTGGAAAGATCCAGAATGATTCTCCTACAGAGTTAGCATGGTGCCTAAAGCGTGGCTCCCATTCCTGTGTAATGAAATTGCAAATCGACCCCTAGGTCATTTGCAAATAGACCCCTTAGATACGAATTATTCAAGTTCTTCCAATGTAATGGTATAAATAGTAAACTCACACCATGCACACAGAACTCTATTCGTATACTCTCTATTATACCACTCTGATCACCTTCTTCGACGAGAAACTCTGTAATCTTCATCATAATCTCTCTATAAAATATTAGCTAGTCCATTTCGAGGGACTTAAAACCTTCCTGGAAGTCTTAGTTTCCAATTTACTTCCCGCCTAGAGTCTCGATCATTCAAATGATTAAAATCAATATCCTAACACAGAGCATAGAAGATGTTGGCCGTGACCTCATTCCTAAGGTAATGATGTTGGTCGGGTCTAGTGGTGAGCGGCTGAAAATCTTGGGAGAAATATCTTATCTGTCTATGCCTGTGGGATCAACCGCTCATTCAAATTCCAAGTTATCGACACTCCATCTATGATAGCACAATGACGAGCACACAAATTAAATTATCAAATCCGGTACGATTTATGGGGTTTAGCTCACTACAATAATTATAAGAAATCAACTATTGTCCTAGACAATGTTTTTGGGATTAAAAGTTAGTTTTATATCAAAACTAGGCAAGAAATTAGGTAAATATTAATATACGAAAGCACAGACTTCGGATATTCTACTCCTCTTGTAAATTTATGGCTTTCTATTAATCTCATTCACCAATTTTAATTCCAGACATGAGAACATATTGATTCAAACCAAGAAATTGAACGACTCCAATCAAGGTTATCATCCAAGCCCTAGAATAGATTCAATAGATCTACACAATTAAACCCATCCAAGGTAATTAATCATGCAATTCAATTTCGACATCATACCCGATGAATTTTCCAACCAAGGTTAAATTCATCCACACACAATTGAAATGCGAAGACAAGAAATTGAATCGAAAATCATTCAAGGAATGGAAAAATGACAATTTATTCAAAACTCATCAATTCACAAGAGTTTCAAGATCCCAAATTTGAAATAAAACTAGCTACACATGTTTAAGAAAAGAGAAGTGAAAGAAACAAAAGAGAATCATCAAATGAACATAGAAAATCGTATCATGAATGTTCCACGGTTAAATTCAACGCCCCCAAAGTCTTCACAAGTTGCAAAATTGAACAACTATCAAAACCCTATCTAACACTCTATTTTTCGTTCAGAAAATTGATGTAAGAATGTATAAAAATCCTTAAAAACACTATATATACAAGCCCAAAAATAAGGGCAATCCGGGAAATCCGTGCAGAAATCCCAATAGCATTGAACCGAAAGGGCGTTCCTTTTGGTCGAATGAATACCTTCTGTCCCCATTCTACACCAGCTACGAAACACGCCTTCAGTCGAAAGGTGAAAGCATTCGATCGAATGACCCTCTTCTGGCTCAATTTTTCATTTTGTGCACAACATACATTCGATCAAAATCTGACCTCTTTTGATCGAATGACGCCTCTCTGACTCGGCCACAATTTCCTCAAAATCACCTGATCGATCGAATGGAGGGGCCCATTCAGTCAAAAGCACCCAATCTATCTCAAAAACTCAATTTTTAATCCAAAAAGATGAAAATCTACAATCAAACTTAAAAATTTGAGTATAGTCCATTCAAACAACGAAATACGGATAATGGATGCATTAAATGATTGAATTTAGCAATTTAGACCATGAAAATGCAATGAACTCCTACTAAATGCTCACTTATCAAACCTCCCAAACTTAAATCTTTGATCATCCGCGATCAAATTATAAGAAACACAGAAAATAAGTAAGGACACAATGCAATGCTTCGATATGTAAAACTGGATACTACTCGTGCACAGTAAATCCCAAATCAACCACCACGAGTCTACAAGTCCCAAGACCAACAAATCGATCCTCATGAAAGAATTTGAAATGAATATCACTCACCCTAAAGCAGAATTTCGAATTTGGAATCCTCAGCACAAGAAGCTAAAATCGGACCCCCATAGGCTTGCATCATATCTATATCGCTATTGCTAGGTAATGTGTCCAATCAAAGAATCATAAAGGACTTTTTCAGGGTTGTAATGTAGGCTATCTTAAGAGGTAGATCAAAGTGGAATGAAACACAAATAAATCCTCCTAAAATACACAACTCTAATCTCAGCAGGACTTAATAACGTATTTCTTTTTGTCCTCTTCTACAGTCAACACCACTTATCTAGTTTTCACACTATATTCAACATTTTTCTCCTCTTTTTTTTTCGTAAAGCATTAGAAGTTGCCTCACACATTTTCTTTCTTTCTTTTTTTTTTTTTAAATATACCCCCATTTTTCAAAAATCTTTATTCTCCACGTGCTCCTCATATTCCAGTACCTCATTCTATACAAAGAAGTCAAAACTAAGCTCAAAATGGTTAAGGATGGTGGATGAGATTTTTTTGTAAGGGTTCTTTATAGTGATATGGGATAAAAGTGGGCTAATAAGGATGGCCTCAAATCATTTTCTTTTCATACACACATTTACGTCATCTTGACACTAACAAATGCAAGTTCTAGGGGTCCTCAACTTAGTCCTGCCACTCACAACAGAAAATCACCATAAGATAACTGGCTCAAATCTCACAAAAACGAGGGACGATGATCAATAAGCAACCTCAAGACTTATAAACGCGAGGCCAATACTATTCAATTTTATGCACAAGTATGCCAACAAAACACGTATCATAAGCATGTATCATGTTCTCATTCTAGACCATATAACTATAAATCATCACAAGTTGATCATCAATTCAAGTCGGAATTATGTAAATGCAAGTGCAACCTAAAGACATGCAAATAAGAAAATGAAGCTTACATGATTATGCAGAGAAAAAAAAACACATGCATGAAATCAATGGAAAAATAACAATTACCTACTATATACATCGAACCAAATCCAAATCAACATCATCAGAGCAATTAAGTACAACCTAATCGAATGTCAATATTAGTCACAAATCAAATAAATAACATCAAGAAGGTAGAGATAAAGAAATCAAACCACGATCACACCCCTAGCCTATCACATCCTCCCAAACTTATTCACGACCGAGGCCGTTAATAATTTTGTCAAAGAAGATGGCAGGGTGAGACTCATCCTTAGAAGGGCTAGTTGTCATGAGGTGAGGAACCATCTGGTAGAGAAGAGGTGTGCTGTCGTGTCCGTCTACCATATTTGAGTAGCAAGTTGGCGTGCAACTCTGCCATCCTATTATTCAAGTTTCAGAGGTTTTGCATCACCTCCGCCCGCTCTGCATCAATCGACTGTTGCCACACCTCCAACTTTGCCCGATGCGCTCTTTGTAGCGTGCGCCTCAATCTCTGCCACTGTCGCACTTCCTCAATGGACCAACGCATCTCGTGGTTGGCTTCGTACTGATAAGTGGTGTACTGTTAGAACCACCTTGGTGAGTCAGGGTATGACGGGGGACCGCTGGATGTGGAAGCTCTGTTCGGATCAGGTGTTTCAAATTCGCCCCATTCAGCGCGGTCTATTTCAGCTTCTTCTTCCTCATGCTCCTCCAAAAGAATGTCGTCGTACCTCTGTAAACCATCTCGATAAAATCTGTGGTGAGCTGGAGTATCCATTCTCCAATTAGAAAAGTTCGCAAACCCACCAATGGTTGTTAGACTATTATCTTCGCAAACCCTCCACATCTGATCACCCCGGATTGATACTACCATGCTCTGTCCCAATGCTCCATCAACAATCCTAAAAGAGACAATGGGAATCCTCAAATCACGCAATAAAGGACCATGAGTTCCTCCTTGTTGATGTGGCCACTCTTATTACGACCAAACACTGTGTTCCCCAAGATTCTTTGGATGTACCACAGAACCAGATTACAAATCTTAGATGCTTGGCATTGGACATGCTCCAAAGCCTTAGGTTGGCGCAGAGTCTATCATCTGCAATGGCTATCCAGAAGCTCGCCCAATCCAACGTGCCATCCTCCATTCTAAACGGTGAATCCTCTGGAATTGCCGACTCCTTTGGTGTTCCAAAAATCTCATCAATCTGAACCCTGCTCAATTTTCGCTGCTGTCTACCCAGGCTAAATGTCACACTAGTTGGGGTGCTTGTCGGGCCAGCTGGTCTCTCCACCTTGATTGTCCTTAAAAATTCCAGGGTTGATGGTGCGTATGTGTCCCATTCATTCTCATAAAAGGTCCCCCAACCAATGCCGTAGAAAAGCTCTTTAAGATTCCTCAAAATGCCCATCTCTCTCATGATCTTTAGACAACAGTACCGTGAAGGCCCACTGTGACATTTACAAGACCCAGCCTGTCCTCCATGGTGGATGTAGCTCTGGAACTTCATTCTCTCATACGAAACATGTCTCTGCACTTGCAAAATACAATTAGCAACATTCCACCTTCATCAAGACTAACAACATCCTCCATATCACAAACAAACACATTTACTCAAACATTCAAATGGGTTCTTCACCAAATCATGCATTCATTTATGCAATCATACTCAAAAATTCGCCAATTCAACTAGTTCGTCCGACAATTGCAAAATCAATTACAACCCAGAGAACCCGTGCATTATTTCAACTTCACACCCACAAAATCTCTACTACATTTCAACACTTGATAGAACAATCACACAATCCATGCTCAATTAGTTCAAACAACAAAGCCCAAGCATCAATTCACACAATTATTCAACCAATTCCATCAAATATCTCATAATTCCTCAATTTCATTAACCATGAACCCTAGTTCTCATTCTACAATTTTAATCCAAACCAAGTTTAAAAATTAAAGCAAGATGGGGAAATTCGTACCTTAGACGAGATTGAAGTTCAAAAATGTGGATTTGGAAGACAAGAGTATAGTTGAACAACATAGCAAATGACAGAAAAAATTGCCCCTAAAAAGAAATTGTGAGCATGTGTGTTTCGGCCGAAAGGCTTTTTAAATTCGCAACAACATTCGACCAAAAGGTAGGGGGTTTCGAACAAACGGATCCCATAATTAGGGTTTTTGACCTGGTTAACTTACCTTCATTGGACCAAAAGGTAGGGGGTTTCGAACAAACGCATCCCATAATTAGGGTTTTTGACCTGGTCAACTTACCTTCATTCGACCAAAAGGTACAGGGTTTCGATCAGGCAGATCCTAAAATTAGGGTTTTTGACTTGGTCAACTTACCTTCATTCGACCGAAAGGATGCACTTTCAATCGAAAGACCCTCTTCTGTTTCACTCCCAGATTTGCCTTTTTCAATCGAATGGAAAAGGCATTCCGTTGAAAGATCCCCTTCTATTTCGGTTATTTCCTCCTTTGTGGGATGCGTTCGACTGAAAGGGTGGGGCTTTTGGTTGAATGGCCATGTTTTACCCGAGGTACTTCTTCACACACCTATTTTCTGAACACTTAAATAATTGAATAGACCATATCGGTAAACAAAAACTCAAAACAACTAAATATGGACTCAATCATGTAAAAACAACTCGAACTAAACAAAACAAAATGGAAAGGAATAATACATTCACAACATTGGTTGCCTCCCAACAAGCGTTTTGTTTAACGTCGCTAGCTCGATGATACATCATAGCTCACAAATCCTCCGGATCCATCAACCTGACCGCTGCCGCATAGTCCACATTCTCAACATCATGATAGTGTTTAAGTCTATGTTCATTGACGGTGAAATTAGTCTCATGACCCTGCAACTCGAATGTTCCATTCTTATTGTCCTTGACTATCACAAAGGGTCCCCTCCACCGAGATTTGAGCTTCCCGGGAAACAATCTCAAACGAGAGTTGTACACCAAAACTGCATCTTCTATTTATAGCTCACGGTTCCGAATTTTCTTATCATGAAATGCCTTGGCTCGTTCCTTGTACACCCTCGAGCTTTAGTAAGCCTCATTCAAGAACTCGTCTAACTTATTCAACTACAAGCGACGCTCTTCTCCCACTACATGGAAATTCCCACTGATCCTCTTCACAACCCAGTAAGCACGATGCTCAAGCTCTACCGGTAGATGACATGACTTTCCAAAAATGAGCTGGTACGGGAACATGCCAATTAGTGTTTTAAATGCCGTATGATATGCCCACAATGCATCATCAAGCCTTATCGCCCAATCTTTCACAGTAATTACTGATTTCTCTAAAATCTGCTTGATCTCCCTATTGGCTAACTTCGTCTGGCCATTCGCCTGTGGATGATACGAACTCGTAACCTTATGCTTCATTCCATACTTTTATAACAAAGTCCCTAGCCAACGGTTTTTGAAATGGGATCCCCCATCACTGATAAGAGATCTCGGTGTCCCAAACCAAGTCAAAACGTTCTTCTGAAGGAACTTGATCACCACCTTCGAGTCATTGGTGATAGTAGGCACGGCCTCTACCCATCTCATCACATAATCGACGGCAAGAAAAATGTATTGATAGCCATGTGATTTGGGAAATGGCCCCATGAAATTGATCCCCAAACATCAAAGAGCTCAACTTCGAGCATAATAGTCTGTGACATCTCATCTTTCTTTAAAATGTTCTTGGTTCGCTGGCACCAGTCACAACACTTCACGAACTCCACACAATCTTTGTAAATGGTGGGCCAGTAGAACCCACTAGTCAACACCTTCATGGTGGTTTAGTTAGTGGCAAAGTGTCCTCCACATGGTGATGCGTGGCAATACTCCATAATCTTTTTCCAAGCCCACTGCTCAACACACCGATGAACAATCCCATCGGCACATCTTCGATACAAATAAGGTTCATCCCAGTCATAAAATCGGGCATCATGCAAGAACTTCTTTCACTGTCGTGAATCCAAGTTCAGTGGCACTAAACCACACGCAGCAAAGTTTGCAAAGTCTACATACCATGACACCTCCTGCACCTAAAACAACTGCTCATCTGGAAACTTCGCTTGAATCCTCTCATTCAGGTCCTCACTTTCCACCGGATTCTCCAATCGCGACAAGTAATCTGCGATGACATTCTCACAAGCCTTCTGATCTTTGATCTCGAAATCAAATCCTGCAGCAAAACTACCCACTGGATCAATCTGGGCTTAGCATCCTTCTTGGCACACAAGTACCGGATCGCAGCACAATCCACATACACTATCGTCTTAGTTCTAACCAAGTAGGGTCGGAACTTGTCAAATGCGTAGATTACAACTAGAAACTCCTTCTTCGTGGCAGTATAATTGACTTGAGCACTATCGAACGTCTTGCTAGCATAATGGATAACACAAAAATGCTTATCCCTGTTCTGTACTAATGCAACTCCAACCGTCCAATCGCTCGCATCACACATCAAAATAAAGAGCTCTGACCAATTCAGAGATATCAAAATTGGAGCAGCCGTCAACACCTTCTTCAAAGTGTTAAAGGCCTGCAAACACAACTCATCAAAAACAAATTTAACATCCTTCTCCAGTAGCGAACTGAATAGCTTTGTGATCTTTGAAAAATCCTGCACAAAGCGTCTATAAAATCAAGCGTAGCCCAGAAAACTTTGTAGACTCTTCGCATTGGTTGGCAGTGGCAACTTAGATATTCCTATGATTTTTGTCGGATTCACCTCCAGACCTACAGCAGATACCTTGTGATCG
>AYJT01011350.1:0-11885 GCA_001278415.1 Ocimum tenuiflorum | reverse complement strand
TTTGAGATTTTAGTGCCCCGAAGGGTGCATCTCCAAATTTACCCATCAACCATACTTTCTAATGTTGAAGTTTAGAATGAATACTTAGCGTTTGAACAAACATTTCCTTTGTTGGTTCTGAAACTTCAATATTTGACTGCTGCTATGAATGTTTAATCGACCATTTCTTATTTCACTTTTTATATATTTATACTTGTGAATGACGGATGAATGTCAATGATGTTTAATCACATATTATCACTTGATTCTGCGAGTAACGCCAACTATCAAGGTCGGGGCGTTAAAGATTGGTATCAGAGCGGGTCAATCGTCTTGGCCCTGACTCATTCTTATAAACTGAAACTAGTATTCGATTCGCTAGTTTCCTTCTAGAACGAACTTGTACCTTACTCTTTTTCTAGGAAATGAGAAGTAGTGTTCAACATACCGACTCGCAACCTCGATAAAAGCAAAACAAGGTAGTTTACAAAATGTGTTTAAATTGTAATGTTTTGAAAGACGGTGTTAGAAATACGAAATTAAGATGAAAACAAAAGTTCAATTGATGGCCCTGAACAAAAGAAGACATATTATATGCCAAGATATTACAATAGTGTAAGAACGATAAAGACTAGGGGACATCAACGACTACCATCTCACCGCCTAGAGCACAATGATAATTTTTAACCACAAAAGTAGTATATATTCATTTTTTTTTGCCCATGGTGATATATGCAACATAGTTCATTGGGTAGCTTAGGTATTAGGTCTAATGTAGATGACCTAGAGCAGAGTCGAACCTAGCCTGGAAACCCATTGCTACTTTATAGTTGTTTCTTATTCGACACCGATCGTAGGTGCATAGGTAAACCTTGCAGGATGGCAAGGTATGCCCCAAGATAAGAGAGGATAGCAGATAATTTAAGCGACACATGAATAATGGGTGTAATAACTTTCGTACTTATTAGAGGTATCATGGTCATAGTTCTATCAAATCATTAGATGATATTTCCCAAATTCAGCAGAGGGTCGTACTTTTTCTATTACCACAATAAAGAGTATCGTGAGGCTATTAACGCTAGGACCACTCATTGGGATGGGAATGGGTAGAGGATACCGTGACGGACATTCTAAGATAGTAACCGAGAGCTCTTATGTTAAGGAAAATTTGATTAGTTTGATACTGTTAATCAAAATGAGGCACACCACCTATAGGAATTTCTTAGAATGATCACCCATTTGTTGTTTCCCACCAGCTTAGAGGAGCCGAGCAATAGACCGAAACTAGTAGAGCATCAAGGGTAGTACCAGGGCCGAGCTAGAGCTAGTGATGGACGAAGATCTAGCACCAGGATGTGAGCACGATGCAGAAGCATATGAAGATAGTGCACTAGGGTCAATAGCGAGACCATCCTAGGAGATAACCTCGATGTGGAAACATCTTGTTAGAAGAGTTAGATCTTACGCCCTAGGATAGAATCTAGAATTAGTGAGAGTGGGAGTAGCATTAGTATTATAGGTAAGTATTACGAAGGGAAAGGATTTGGCACATTCTTCATACACTTTTCGATTGCATGTCAAACTCAAAATATATTTTGCACGGTTGCTTGAGTATGAGATACTCGCACCATAGCTTAGTACAAAGTGAATGTTAGATACTTGCAACTCAAAGGCTGCTAACCTTTCATGAAAAGTTTGGTTACCATATAACTAACAAGGTTTACTTAGGTGCCTGTGATTACTACTTGAGCATACAAATTTCATCATGAATCTTGCATCCCTAGTTAAAGAGTGCAGTCATTTCATTCGATTAAGAAAGTTTAACTTATTTGATAGCAGTGAATGGAAAATTATGGTTAGTCGGATGACCCAATCGAGTTGTAATCTATGTCTTATCGATTGATACGTCGTTAAGAAATTAACTGCATGTACCCGTTGTGATAGCAATTAGTGACGATGGTAAGCATAGAATGCCAAAGGAAAGAGCATGTGAAAGCCACAGAGGCCATCAAGGCAGTGAAAGAAATCCTAAACACGAGACCCCGTTATTATAAACAGATCTAAAATGAAATACAGAGATAAAGAAGGAGATTTTAGCTAATATTGTACGACCAAATGATTGTAAAATTGTGGAATTATTTAATGGACAGGGACCTCCCGAGTTCAATGAGATGGGTGAGCCGGTAGACGTAGTGGATTGGGTTTGAGCAATTGAGGAAATTTTCTAATTTTTGGAATGCGCAAATAAAGAGCAAATGACTTGTGTCACATACTAGTTAACTGAAAAGCCAACAGATGGTGGGGTGAGTTTCGAGGACATTGACCGCTGAACATTTTGCAACATTTACCTAGAATGAACTTAAGGAAGAAATCTTTGAAAAATATATATTTTTTAGCCACATATTACAGAAGGAAGTTGAGTTTCACAGCGTGCAACAAGGTAAGTTTTCAGTCCTAGTATATGATGATTTGTTCTGTGAACTAGCAAGGTATTCACCGGGTAGTGTGGACACTGATAACAAGAAGGCTAGAAGATTTAGAATTGGACTGAGACCTGAGATCCAAACTCAACTAGCAAGTTATGGGAGACTATCATATAACAAAATCCTGAGCCGAGAATTAGAGGTATAAGCGTCTTTGCTTAAGGAAAAGGGACAAGTAATGCCAACAAGTCAGCCAAACTAAGTCAAGGGCAAAAGAGGAGATTGGTATATCACTCTCAGGGCCAGAACAGTAACAAGGAAGGCCCAAGGGGGCCGTGGATAACAAATCATCTTCAACAGCTATTATCATCATCGAAACATGGTTGCTAGACCAATAGATAACAAATTAGGTAAAGGTCTTCACAGGAAGCCAAATCAAAATAGGTGTGGACGATGCGGTAAAACGCACAAGGACGACTGCACTAGGAAACAAATGTTTTAAGTGTGAGAGAACAGGACATTTTGCTAGACAGTGCCTTCGAGATAATAACCAAAGCCAAAGCAGACCCAGATAACTACTAAAGGACATGGGAGCCCAATCTCTGCTCATAAGTCTGCAATCGATATAGCAAAACCTGCTTTTAAGGCCCCAACAAGACGAAAGAGCCCCACAACACTGTCAGGATGGGAGGTACGTGCTAGACCAAAGACTAGGAACGAAGAAGCAAGGACTTCAGGGCAATGAAAGAGGCAATCTGATAGGTACTAGTATGATTTAAAATATTTTTGTCATAGCATTATTCGACAATAGCATATAACAATCCTTATAAAAAAAAATGAGTATTAAACTTGGTATTAAGTCATGTGGAAGGACGCCCTAAGATTCACAATAGCTACACCTTCGAGCGGGAATATGTATTCCACTCTCGCATGATAGAATGGAGAAATGGAACTAGGATTCCTTAAACCTCAATTAAAGATCTATATGCGTCATATATATGTAATGTCAACGTGATATTGAGGATAGAATGATTAATCGGTGGACTACTAAACCATTTCGTGCAAGGCACGTAGAATAATTATTTTGAAGCCACCAAAATTTTCGTGGACCAATATAAAATTTGACACCGATTATATCCACCTTACGAACTAGACTATCGACGGATATAAAAGTAAGCCAAGCTTTCTCAGGACACTAAGGATAAGAGATATGAGACGTCAATCAAAGAGACAAGAGTAATGAAGGAAATTGCGGTGGTGTCTCCAGATGATTTGCCCTATTTATAGCCCTATTAACATTTAGATTTCAAAATAAATTCAGAACCCAGAGCAGCTCTGGTATTTGAAACCTCTACCAAACGACTCCCACGAAACCGTGAGAATAGATGTAATTAAAAGGTCGTTAGAGTTAAGTTTAGTTGCCCTAATATAAACATCAATTTGTGGAATACCAGTACTATCCAACAGGACAAGGATGACCTAATGCGTAAACGTCTAGGTCACCGAGTGATTCACAAGGCCACCCTAAGGAATAAATAGTCATTCCTAAGAATAGAACATTACATCGATCAGTTAGATGATGCAAATATGTTCGTAAAAAAGAAAATATCAATCATATGATAAACTCTATAGGTATAGATATTAGTTGAGAAGAAGTGATGTTTTTGGGACATGTTGTCCCGACTAAGAATAGTAATATGGACCTTACAAGGGCATAAGTATGAGAGAAACGATTATGCCGATAGCACCGAGGGAGACCAAGAGTTTCTTAAGATAAGAAAACTATCGTCAACACCTCATCAAGATTCTTCCCAGACAACAAGACCAATGATGCAACTCTTATGAAGGGATTAACGAACAATAAACTCAAAGTTATGATTAGAGATTTTTAAAGAATTGACCATGACCCCAGTTTTGGATAGTTTTGAAAACCACAAGGATAGTAGAATGCGTATTGACATTTCCAAGAACGAACTTGAATGAAACTCTTTAAGGAGGAGAAGTCGATAACTTTAAGCATCAAAACAACTAAGACCGCATTAGTAGAATTATGTATAAGACTTAGAGTTGATGACAATGGTCCATGCCTTGAAGACTTATACATACCATATTTTATTAAGTACCGTGTGCAATATATATACACATATATGATATATATACATAAATACAAATCATAAGAACCTCGAATATTTCCCTATGAAGAGAGATCAGAGCACGAAATAGGAGGGGTAGTTAAAGTCAGTTAGGAACTATGAATGGTTCGCAAACTACCACCTAAAAAGGATAACATCATAGGAGATACAAAAAATCATATATCAAATTCGATGACGTATACACCTCTAACTCGTGAAGAAAAACCAGATTAAAGATCCTGGGTGGTTGTAATTGGAGATTATAGGACCAAATTATCACCAGTTCCTCCAAACATTGTGACCCCTCCAGATTCAAGATCAATGATCCTTATGATACAAAGAAGAAATAAGAAAGTTAGGAGAGGTGAGACTCAAGGTCAGAAATGAGCCTAACCAAATGATAATGAGACAATCGACCATACTTTATCTTTAGAAGATGGTATTTCATATCTAGCAAACACAAACCAAGATACAAGGTTAAGGGAACACACATAACCGCACACTACTCATTCTAAGAGTGATAAATGTATTGTAACTTGAAGAGTAAGACGGGTGAAAACAAATAAGGAGAACACGACGTTGTATGTCGAATGATTTTAGACAAACCAATGACTAAAAGCCTCCTCTCAACAACTATATTGAAAATCGCAAACCCTTGCAATCCTATATTGGAAATGGGGCCCTATCGTAATGGACATTATGACCAAGCTTCTAAAGTCACAACATGGGACTGCAACAAAGTGAGCTAGAATGGATCGACTTACCAAAGTATACCTTTTCTGCCAATAAAGATGGTCCAAAAAGTCAACAACTTGTAGAACTATATGCAGAGAGACCGTACGAGTACACAAAGTCTAGATGTCTATAATCTTTAATCAAGAAATGAAGTTTACTTCGAATTGGTGGAAAAATATAAGATAGAGAGTTAGGAACCATTCGAGTTTTCAACACAATCTTTTTCCTCATAGGATGGGTAAGTCTGAGCAGATGGTTTAGATCCTAAAAACATGTGCAAACAAGCGACACAACTTAAACGAGAAATCAAAAATGAGGTGCCTAGTAGCATCACCGTAAAATAGAAACTGCCACGCTCAATATTAAAAGAAGATGAAACCCCTCGAATTGCAAAAATTCAAGGAAAAATTGAAACTGTCACTTATAGGCCAACTTGCTACCTAGCTTTTAGAACAAAAACGACATCTTCTATGGATCAAATCGAGTGAGTACGTATCCGGTACCAAGCACCTAATCTAACAAAGGATATCATTCTAAGTAACGATTACATCGTGATGATAGTATATAAACGATACTCGACCTAAGAGTCCTGAGGCTAAGGAACAAGTCATACCTCTCGTTAACAATTCGTAAAGGCATTATAGAGCTGAAGAGATGACATGGAAAATCTAGAAAGAAAACATGAAGAGAGCATCTAGAGATATCCTATCAACCTACCAAATTTTGAGGACGAAATTTTTGTAAAGTGGGTAGAATGTAGCACCCCGTATTTTATCTTCGTTAATTATAATTGTTATAATAATAATTGGTCCATAATGAGGGACTAATTAGTATAAGATTAACATGTTTAAATTGATTATATTATGATTTAATATGATAGATTATGTTGAGTGGATTCCAAAAGTGGTTTCGAAATTGTAATCGAACATCCGTAGCATAAGATACCGCAGTTATAAGTTTTACTGGGAAACTGCCCGTGACGATGGTGTCATAACCCTATCTAGTTGAGCATGACCTGAGAGGCCAAAAGATTGTGATTTATCGGTTAATGAATTATTTTGTTACGTTAGTTTGATTGTAATTAAAATTGGATAGTCGAAACGTCGCGTATCGGATTGGAAACCATAAAGCATTTGCGCTTGTGTCATCTATTCCATCATTTTTCCCTTCCTTTTTGCATAAATAAGCACTCACCCCTCCTCAGTCTTCATCCTTCAAAATTGTGGCAAAGCCCTTGGAAATTTATTTCTCACTCTATCGAAATCAACGAACATATCGAAATTGAAGGAGGAGGATTGATGGAGTGCTAGCCATCATCACAAATCGGATTTAAACACTTTTTCAAGGTGAAGCCCTAAACTCCCTTCCTTCTTCAATTTTCAAAAATCATGATGATCCCTTGTGAGAAAGCATGTAACGATGTTTGTTTATGTATGCTAATATCATTCATAAGCCTAATATTTCATTGTATCATGATTTGGATCATAAACCCAAAACCCTAGATTTTCTCTCTCTTGATTCGATGTCTTAAACATGATAAAATGTTGTATTTGACCCCCAGAACTCCTAGTTGATTTAGAACCTATTGATGCCTCCATTTTGAGATTTGACCAAAACACGAAAATCACAGAAATTTCTGAGAGTTTTCTAGGCACGTGATCGACTCGATCAGACCCTGAGCCGATCAACCCCCTAATTGGCTCGATCCTTAAAGAACACAAAGAACACACCCAGAAACTTGAAGATTGACCCGATCACCTTTGAAGATTGACCCGACAATCAAGACCACTAGAATTTACCCTAAAAGGCCTTCGCCCCGATCCAAAGCCTAATCGACCCTAATGATTGGCTCGATCAATGTATGATCAACCTCCCAAAATTTTGATCACCTAATCCAACTTTTTATCGGCCTCCAAAATTCAAAACTGATCGACTCAACCGACACTTCATCGACCCAATCAACAAACTTCTGATCTCATCAATCTGAACCTCAATCGATCCCATGTTTTTTCCCAATCGACTCAATCAACCTTCAGATCGACTCGATCGGTGCCTAAAACCTTGAATCGCTCTATCATCCCACCTTGATCCATTCCAAGTCCAAGTTGACGCCTGATCTACTAGATCAAATCCTGATTGACCCGGTCAGGAGCTTGTCTTCATTGAGCAGATTCCACCTGCATACCCTCGAGCTTACCCCTGAAGGTGGGATTTCATGAAGTAAAATATATAAACCAAATATGTTTTTTCCATTTTTTTTAAAAGCCCCAATCATGTTTGCCAATATATGTGTTTGCTTATTTGATTTTGCATGCTCATCTGTCTCCCACTCACTAGATAGCCAATTGGAGCTTGGGGTTAATTGTCAATTGTGCGATGAACAATGTTTATAATGAATGATGATGCTATTGATGATGATGTGGTATAATATGCTGGTTGATCACCTTAGTCAATGGCTTTCCGTGATTTGCGCACAACGACTAGTGTGGGAGGAATACCCCTAGACAGTTCTTGTTTAGAAAACAGATAACATGGTAACAATTGCATGCACTCTTTAAAATGTTTTAGCATTCGTGGGATCATTTTAACTAAAACCTCCACGTTCCGCTAAGTGAATAGGTAACATAAAATGCTTTTATGTATGTAACTTTTCGGAGATGTGTCCATTGAGTGCTTACTCGCGCCGTGCATATCTTTTGAAATGTGCAAGTTGAGAGTTGCGGAGTCGTGAGGCCATTGAGCATAGATCTATTTTGAGATTTTAGTGCCCCAAATGATGCATCTCCATATGTACTCTTCAACCATACTTTCCGTTATCGAACTTTAAAATGAATACTTAATTTTTGAACAAACATTTCCTTTGTTGGTTCTGAAACTTCAATATTTGACTCCTACTATGAATTTTTTGTTCGGTCATTTCTTATTTAACTTCTTATATATCTATACTTGTGAATGAAGGATGAATGTCAATGATGTTTAATCACATATTTTCACTTGGTTCCGCGAGTAACGTCTCGGCTATCTAGGTCGGGGCGTTACAGAGTGGTATCAAAGCGGGTCAATCGTCTTGGACCTGACTCATTCTTTCAAATTGGAACTAGTATTCGGTTCACTACTTCCTTTTTTAACCAACTTGTACGTTAATCTTTTTCTAGGAAACGATAAGCATTGCTCAATGTTCCGACTCACAACCTCGACCGAAGCAAAACAAGGTAGTTTACAAAATGTGTTTAAATTGTAAAGTTTTAAATTTAAAAAGAAAAAGAAAAACTATGCATGGTGAGTAAATTGTTTGATCCAAGGATTTCGAAAATATTGAGAATTAATAAAGTTGAAAGAAAAGGGGTTTTGTCGCCATGGGAACGCCCGTGTGAGACGCGTATGCCAGAAGAGTTTCATGGAATGTTGAGAAATAGTTTGCCAAAAGACGAGTCGAAATTTTTATAAAGTGGAGTTTTGTGAAATGACTTCAAAAACCTTGTATAAGACTTGAAATTTATCAAAAGCCACCTTGCAAGATTATTTTAGTACTAATTGATGAAGTATGTGTTGAGCATATTACGTTAAGCTAGTAAGGCTAGTATGTCTAAGCAAGACAAATGTGACCCATGAATGCAATAATCATGATACATGACGTATAATCTTCAATCTGAATATGAGAAATTACGCCTGTGATCATGGTTCATTAAGCTTGAAGCCTTATATATGTGAGATCTTTCTGATAACGTAGAAAACTAGAAAGCATTCTCCTTGAAATGACTGAATTTAGACGTAAGTAAGAATTTCTATATTTCAACATACACGATGAACGAAGCTCGATAACTCGCCATGAGTGGAATGTGAAAGAAGAAGGTTTGATCTAGCAACAGGGCGACAAAATAGCCAAGGCTTGGAAATGTGTAGAATGTCAACTAGCAAGGAAAACTGTAGACACGTACGCAAATTTTGGATCTCCTTATCGGTACACAAGATGCATAATATATGAGCAATAATAAGATAAGTATATACGAATACGAATAATCAATCAACGTATTAAAATAATTTAGATGGAGACAATACAATGCGATGAAGGATTTACGAGTATAGAATTGAACTCATCCAAGATTGGATACGGTGATAGAAAAACGTATTAAGATGAAAGCAAAAGATCAATCGATGGCCCTGAACGAAAGGAGACATATGATATGCCAAGATATTACAATAGTGTAAGAACGATATAGACTAAGGGACATCGAGGACTACCATCTCACCGCCTAGAGCATAATGATAATTCTAAACCCAGAAGTAGTGTATATTCGATCTATTTATTTATTTATTTCTTTGCCATGATGATATACGCAACATAGTGTTTTGGGTAACTTAGGTATTTGGCCTAGTGTAGGTGACCTACAGTAGAGTCGAACCCACTGCTACTTTACAACTTATTCTTGTTCGACATCAATCGCAGGGTCATAGGTAAACCTTGCAGGATGACAAAAAATGCCCCAAGATAATAGAGGAGAGTGGATAATTCAAGCGATACATGAGTAATGGATGTAATGACTTTCTTACTTATTAGTGGTATCATGGTCATGGTAATGTTAAATCATTAGATGATATTTCCCAAATTGAGCAGAGGGTCGTACTTTTTATGTCACCACAATAAAGAGTGTCATGAGGCTATTAACATTAAGATTGCTCGTTGTGAAGGAATGGGTAAAGGAGACCGTGACCGACATTCTAAGACAGTAATTGAGAGCCCTTAGGTTAAGGGAAATTCGATTAATTTGATATTGTTAATCAAAATGAGGTACACCATGCATAGAAAATAACCTTAGAATCATCAACCGTTTGTTGTTTCCCACCAGCTTAAAGGTGCCGAGCAAGAAATCAAAACTAGTAGCATCAAGGGTAGTACGAGGATCGATCTAGAGCTAGAGACAGACGAAGATCTAACACCAGGATGTGAGCAAATGCAGAAGCAGATGAAGATAGTGCACTAGGGTCAATAGCGAGACCATCCTAGGAGAGAACTATTGGATTTTGGTATACTTAAAGCAAACTTTGTTTATGTTGTATACAAAATTAATTGTGTCCATGCGTTTTAGATAATAACTAGTCCGTTTATGTCAAATAACTAGGGTGGATCATGTAGTGTGTAGGAGATCGCAGTAGATTGCATGATCGGTAACCTTAAATGAGATACAAATAGTATATCACAGCTGAGGCGAGTTGAGGACGAGTCGTTGGTCTAGGTTGCGGTATATTCCAGAAATAGCTTATCCAGGCTGTTTGATATGCCTTGTGTGTTACTTTGACTTACTATGGATGAGAGCTTTCTGCCAGTTCAATAAACTGTGTATCTTGAGTGGCAACAAGTCATATATGATAAGTTGTAAGTTCGTATTAAGCGACCACATTCGTTTCAAGATGATGACATTCCCTTGAGGCGTTCATAAAGTTTATCATACTAAACCCTGCAGGTTGAATAAGTTCAAGTTCGATAATAAGGATGAACTGTGTGACTCGAGAAAATTAAATAAGAGATTAATTAATTAGAGCTATCAAAGATTAATTAATTAATGACTGTCGGATATCTTAAATGTGGAATTCATTAAATCAAATACAAGCCCCGACTCACCATCGAAGGATAGAGAGGTAGGTCAGTATCGATTCTCTAGTGATGGATTCAATATTAAAAAAATAAGTTATGTCTATGGGCTAGACATGGAGAAATTAATTTATTGATAGCGTAGGAATGTGAAAATTGAATTTCAATTCGTTTCGCCTGGAACGGATTTTGGATACCATAACTTATCATATATCAGTTATTTTGCCTAAGCATGCATCTAAGAAATCGTAATTGCAACACCCAGGACTAGCGGAAATTACCTGCAAACTTGGCGGAAAGATCGTCTACGGATGTAGAAGTTAACTCCAAAATTGGATTCTGCGTTGTTCTCCTGCCAGATTTTGTGTAGTCCGGTGATGACCAATCGCGAAATCTCTAATTCCGAATTCCTAGTGTAGGTGTCACCCACCACTATGTCCCCTAGGGTTTCTGTGATTTTTGTCACGTGAATTATTTTATGATTCTTAATCACAAACTCATATTCATATAGGACTTAGGAGACATTTTCCTACTCGACCTAAGATTCCTTAGATAAAAGGCTATTGGGCCAACCTAAGGACCAATTACAAGAAAATAGAGTGGGCATATCAATAATTTAATTTCTCCATGTCTAGCCTGTAGAAATAAATTAATTTATTAATATCGGATTCATTTCACCAGAGAACCGATACTGACCTACCCCTCTATCCTCCGATGGTGTGTCGGGACTTGTATTAGATTTAACACACCTCACATTTAAGATATCCGACAGTCATTATATAATTAAGCTCTGACAGCTCTAATTATTTAATCTGTTATTTAATTTACTTCAGTCACACAGTTCATCCTTATTATTGTACATGAACTTAATTAACCTATAGGGTTTTGTACGACAAACCTTATGAACACCTCAAGGGAGTGTCATCATCCTCAATTGGATGTGGTTGCTTAATACGAACTTACAGCTTATCATATATGACTTGTTGCCACCCAAGATAGAAAGATTATTGAGCTGATGAAAAGCGC
>AYJT01011339.1:0-12947 GCA_001278415.1 Ocimum tenuiflorum | reverse complement strand
ACGGAGTGTTTGAGGTTATTTTTCCGGGTGCAATTCAGACGAATACCCAATCATCACAGAAATCCTGCAATTTCTAGCTGATGAACTGAGGGCATTTTTCCACATGAAATTAATGACTTTAGTATCTCTTATGCGAGACACAGCCTTCGCTTCTACCCACTTAGTGAAATAATTGGTGACGAGAAGGACGTACTCCTTTCGCCCCGCTCCTCGAGGTAACTGTTGAGGGCCAAAATATTTGCCCAAATTCCAACCGTAGATCAAATGATCGAAATACCGACTTCGTGGGTAAAACGTCGAACTCCAGGCCTTCGACAAGGCTTCTCTAACCCCCTCGCAGGTTCGGGGACTCCTGGAAAAAGAATTTGGCACGAGCTCCCTAGCCCAAAGGCTCTAAAGATTTGAGTCTCACATGAGTACCTTACCTTGAAGTCTCTCCTGAAGGATCCTGAATGATTCCCTGCTGACTCAGCATGGCATAAAACATGTGACGCCAACTGTTTTGCAGATCCCCCCCTCTCCCGGAATTTTTGTAAATTGACCCCTTAATCTAGGAGATATTTAGGTTTTGACGGTATGAATAGCACAAACACACCATTACATAGCCAGTTTTTTACACACGATAGTTACTCACAAAATCTAATCACCTTCTCTGTCTGGCCTGTCGACGGAAAAACACCCAAAATCTTTGTAGTTTCCATCAAATTACTCAATAAAATATCAGTAAGTTCGTTCCGGGGGACTATAAAACTTCCTGAAAATCTCGGTGTTCGATTATTTTCCCACTTAGAGCCTTGATCAATCCAACGATAAAAAATGAACCTCAACAAATTGAGCGAATATTTTGGCCCTCAACAGCAACTTCCTTACGATGTCCATTCCCCATCGCGCAAAAGGCCATGCGGGAAAACTTGGGTGCATTGGTTCAGCTCGACCACTGCTCAGCCCCTCGAACCTCAGACACTTCTCACAGTTTCCTCGAAATTTCTCTGAGTCCACCTTCAATGTGGGGTAATAAAATCCTACCGAGCATAAGCCTTCGACCACTCGAGTGGTTGCCGTAAGGACCACTATGTAGATCTTCTAAAACATCGAGCCCTGTCTCGACTAATACATTTGAGTAGTGGTCCTTGGAAGCATCTTTTGTACAATTGGTCGTTGATCACGGCAACACATCCGACTTTTCTCAATTTGATTTAAAATTATAAGTGTGGAAATGTATCGAGAAGAGTATCTTGAGTAACTTACCCTTAAAACAGTGTCGTTTGGTTAGCGTCTTTTGAAATTCTAGGTGCGGATATAGAGGTAGCGAACCCTAGATCTTGTCATTTTTCGCGTTTCAAATTTTAGATTTGCCTTGCACTTTCTCTCTCTAGAACGGAATCCTTTTTTTGAATTAGACTTAGCACTCCGGTTAGTTCCTCATTTCTTAGTTTCTTTTACTAGAAAATGGTTATTAGGGGTGCCCTGCTCATAGAGTCAAAGGTGTTCGAGAGGACCCTTTGCAAGAATTTTAGGGATTACAAGATAGACGACAATGAGATTTTGCCTATCGGATTTTTTCCACCTCCGATAGATGCTATGTCCTCCGACCGGTTACATGGCTTTTTCCACATTTTTCTTTAAGGTTTGGCTTACAAAATGATAATTTAGTGATTTCTCACGTGAACTCTTGACTTTAGTCACATCTAAAATATCTGAAATCTTCTGTAAAATTTCTCCAATCATTCTCCTCGATTTATTTGAAATCATTCCTTGATGAATTTGCAATTTTTCATCAAATAACATAATTTACCAATTCAATAGTGGAGGATTTCAAGGACAAGTTGCATCAAGAGTACCTATGGAACGATATAGATTACCTCATTGATCTATTAGATCAGTTATTGGCTCAACTATTACGACTCTACGAAGAAGCAAAGAAAGAGCCTTGTGAGCCGAGTGAAGACATCTTGGAGATGTGGGATGAAGAAACAAGCACTAAGGAGAAGCCCACGGCTCATGAGCTGACCGAGGAGTCCGTAGAGATATCAATTGATGATAGTCTTGTGGTCCACCATGAGATTACACCTTCATCAACGTCTTCTTTGGACTTTACTTAAAAGGACTCTTCACTTCCTTCATCTAATGTTGTTCATTTAATTTGATTTTTAGTTTTGAGTTTTAATTTTTAGTTTTGAGTTCTGATTTTGAGTTCATTCTTACAATTTTTGAGTCAATTTCATTTTGTGATTCAATCTCACTTTATGATCTAGAAATGTTGGTTATAAGATGAAAAGATTTATTTTGGATGATTGATAAGCTTGATATCTGTAAAAATCATGTCTTGATGAATTTTGAACTAATAATGAAAAAGCTGTAAGAATTTGAGCCTTAACTGTGAATGTTATGCAGTTTTATTCTTTCTTGAGAGTTTACTATATTATGTGTTACTATACTTTAGAACTTACTTTGAATCTTATTTGAAACTGCATTAGTAAATATGAAATTTGAATATAATCATAGACCATCTTTTCATAATCCGTTCCCTATCTTTTCATTATCCGTTGTTAGCCCCTTTGAGTCTGAATTTTTCTTTCCTTGTTTCTGAGCCTAAGAAAAATTTTGGTTGCATGTTGTCTATGAGATGTGTGGTTAGATGGAGGAGGAATTTTGTGTGGTTTTGCTCTTATGGAATTGAATAAATGCCTTCATATGCTTAGAAAAAAATATCATGATTGTTGAGAAAAAAGAAAAACATGAAAAAAAAATAAAAGAAACGTGAGAAAGATAAAAAAACAAAATGAGAGCATAGAGGGGATACAAAGGAGCATTTGTTTGGTATTGAATATTGAGGAAAAAAATGTGGAAGATGATTTATAAAATCATACTGAGGAGTTGAGAAAGAATGGAGTTGATTAGGAGGAGTTGAGGTCATGATCTCGACAGATCTAAATAGTCACTTGACCAAATATTTCCCTAACTTTTATCAAAAGCCTACGTTATAACCGACTATGAAGTCCTGTGTGATTCTTGTTTTATGTTTCCAAGTTTGGAACAGTGGAGATGTAGATGATCTGGAAGCCTATGGTAGGGGGTGACTCATTCATGGTTTGAGTGCAATCACTATCCTTAAAAACTTGAGAGTTGACTGAATTTTCTTATCTTCGTGACATTCTTGTGTTTAGGATGATTCGAGATTAATTTGTCTTGTCATAGCTTGTTGATTATGTGGAATGTGTTTTTGAGTCTTGTGATTGATCTTTACATGTTGTTTAGTGTGATCGATCGTGGACAATCAATAGTTTAAGTTTGTGGGTGTGATAGTACCATAATTTGCATGTATCTTCGGGTAGTTTTTGAGTGCTTTAAGTGTTAAAAACATGCAAATCCAGGTTACTATCAACTTGATTTGTTTATCTTGAAGATTTTATGCTTGTTTGAGTTGTTTTCAAGGATTTTGGTGAAAAACAAGCAAAAGTGGACAAAAACGAAGTATTTCAAGTGATTTGTTGCATAAGGGGTCGAATGAAAGGAGTCGAGCTCTTCTTGTTCATGAATTTTGGCCATTATGGCTTGTTTATGGAAATATCTCTGAATTAGCTTTCCAAAGCAACTTGAATCACTCAATTCCGAGTTCGGACATGAAAGTGAGAGCGGAAACCGTGAAGCCGCACAATTTGCTTTTGTTGTGAGAGTTGTTGAGGGTCAAAATCTTCGCCAACGAATCAGCAGCCGAGACCAATGAACTGCTGGAGGCTCTGGGAGAGTGGCACTGCTCGAGGCTCGAGAAGAAAGGGACTGCTCAAGGCTCAAGGAGAGTGGGACCACTCGAGGAGATCAAAGATTGCTCGAAGAGCCACCCTCGAGGAGCATTTCATAGCCAGAGACTCGAAGTTGCTCGAAGCTTGAATTACATGTGTAATATTTTATTCTTGTTCTTTGTAAATTGGGGCCCATATTTCGATTACGCCCATGAATCTTTGATCAATTGTTGCTTGCTTCCCAAGTCTTGTATAAAAGGGGAGAAAGGTCAAACTTTCCACCCATTCATTCACGCACTATTTTGACCTAGTCACAATTTTTGCTCTTTTTGGCCTCTATTCACTGTTTGATCGAATTTTGCCTACAAAATGTTGTAATCACTCTTTCTATATATAAAATAAAACATTTGGATTAGTCCGAGAGACGTAAAATATTTTCATTAAAATCCATCAAAATTCGCTTAGAGGTACGATCCTTGAATCAAAATCGAACCTCAACAAACTCAACAATTTGTTGCCCACTCTGGGAATCTGACTCCCACCAAAGAATATCTCCCAGCCGTCGCCATTCGCCGTCAATATTCAGGCGAATTTCCAACCAGTCTGCTTCACATCATAATTTCTATTCATTCACCTTCAGTCTGATTCACTGTTTTTCTGCCCGACGGTTACTGGGAGCGTGCGCCGCCTTCATCCGGTGGGGGCGTTGGGATTTTTCCTGGCGTATCCCTCCCGCCAGGGATCCTACTTCGGCGGTCAGTAGGGTGGAACTATGCGGCAGCGTGAATATTAGCGGCGACGGCACCTGGGGTTCGTACCGACGGCGGATTGGAACCCGTTTTCTGGCCCTATTGGCACGATCTATGCGCGTTTTGCCAGCTCTATCTTCGTTGATCCGATTTCCTTCTCGCATCGGAGGCCGATTTGTATGCGATTCTTCCTTGTTCTGCATTCACTAGTCATTTTCTGCAATTTACAGATAGATTCTTTCCGGCAGTGGTTTTGATTCGGTGGTCAGTATATTCCCTTATCCTTGCATCACTGCAATTATGGAATTATTCAGCTTCTATATTGCTGGTTCGTGGTGATTGCTCTTTCTATGTGTTAAGCTTGATGTTCATATGGTTGGGTCACCCCTGGGATTGGAGGCCTCTATTTGCTGGCTGCTACGTAATACCCGTCTTATTGGATTACTTGTGTTTAGTACCTATTTTTTAGAGGAATTCTTGTTGTCTTTTTGTGCTACTTTGTGTTATATTTCGCTGTCTTCCGATCTGTTGTTGGGTGCTGGTTTTGCTCGGTTTCTGGAGTGCCTGATGTTCTTTTTCACGAAAAATTTGCCCAGATTCGTGCTCATTCCTTCGTGCATTTTCCTTGGGATTTTTGCTGGTAAATAGCTGCACTTTTTGCGAGATATGTTGTTCGGTTATTAGTGCTGCATCTTCTGCGTGTTTGCTGCTCTTTTTCCGAGTTGATTGCAGCTGACTTGATTTTGATTTTCTGCTGATCCGTTTGTGTACTGTTGCTATTACCTGCTTCTTACTTTACCGTGTATTGCGGTTGTTCTTTGCCACATTTATTCGGGTTATTCGCTGTAGAGTGCAGTGGTGTCATGCGCGCCGTATTGCTTTGCGATTCACATTTTATCGGCTGCACAGTTATACGATCCGTGTCGCCGTTGGTGGTCGTATTTTGCAGCTGTTGGGTGGTTTAGTTTACTGCATCTTTTTGGTCTTTCTATGCTGATATACAACAATTATTCTGTTATTTTTTGGTGCTCTTGCTCCTGTTATTTTCTGCACGTATAACAAAGTGTGTGTAGCTAATTTTCCTACGGTCTTTTTGCTGCCCCTTATCAATCTTGGCATGTGGTTTTTTATTGTCTATTCTGCTGCGTTTGTTTGTGCTATAATGCTCCTTCCACCTTGTTGTGTCTCTTGTCTCTTGTTGCTATTATTGTTCGAACTTTCAAATATATTATATAAGTGTTTTGAGACACTCGGGGCTCCCCCGAGCATTCAGTGTTTCCTTTACAAGATAAATTCTTGAACAATCAATCAGGCATCACAATTCGAAGAAACCTCTCGAATTCAATACTCGAGGCTACCTCTGTATTCGTACTTAAGGCAACCAATGACGATTGGGTATCTTATTATCTATTTTCTGGAATTTCTCGAGCCCCTGTAAAGCCAAAAGCATACAGATCACACAATCCTCGAGGAATTCTGGACTTCTTGGATTTCCTATTAACTCGGGGCTGTGCAATGCACGACCACCCTCTATACTCAATTGATCGACCGAGTAATTGATACTCAGGGCTACGCGATGCTCGATTGCTCTTTATGCTCGATGACCTTCAACCAACATATCGAGTAATCATATACTAGGGTTGCCCCGTCGTCCTAATCTTGTAACGGACTTCTTGGAGTTCTTTCTTAGACTTCTTATTATGGACTTTCTTGGAATTCTTACTATGGATCTCTTGAAATTCGGAATTCTTAGATATCTCACACTCGGTGCTGCACGAGATAAATCGCCCTATCTCGAGTATTGAACTATTCACATTCGACTACTTATGCTCAATTATTTGTGCTCGCCTATATCAAACATCCAACATTCATATACTCGGGGCTGCATAGCCCCTCGATGATACATCGACTGGTCAACCAAGTTTTTCATTCAACTCGCTAGCAGTCACAATAGAGACCAATCTCCAGGACTATCGACGGATTTCTATCATACTTACAGAATTCCTATTCTAAAGTTATCTCTCGAGCATCATCTCTATCATAGCTCGATCCCACGACTTATTTTTGGCTATCTATTTTGGACATAGGTTGCGACTATGATCCGCTTGAATTACTTATTATTTCAGACATGGCTGATCACCGTAATCTACATACTCGGGGCTTGCGTGACTTCCGAATACTCATGGAGTATAAACTTCCAACAGCCCTCAACGGCCTCTTTAGGTGGGCACGAATTCGTCAGGAGGATAAACTTATCTGAGACGAAAACGGATCCCCTCAGAATTTAAACTTTCCAACAACCCTCAGTGGCCTCTTTCACTTCGGAGGATAAACTAAAGCCTTAACGTATCGATTTATTCTTATGTCTCAATTTCAGATCTCAACCTCGAACACAACAATCGAAAACTAAGGTACCAAAGTTTCAAGTCGAACTAACCAAAGTTTCAAGTCGAACTAACTTTTACTTTGCTCTTTTGACTTGGGGCTCGCCACTGAGAATCAGGTTCTTAGCACAAATCCCTCCAACTCAACATGGGGAAATATACCTCGAAACTTGACTCCCATGAGGTATACTTTCTAGACTTTTCATCAAGATTATACTTCATCTTGTTGTATCTTGAATAGGTTTTCATGCTTCAACAAACAAAGATTTGATTGTACTGGAACCTCGAATCGAGAGATCTCCCACGATTAACGATCATTGCTCACAACTCGACACCTACTAGTTCGCAGGTATCGAACATTTCCATTAAGATTTTGATTAATGATGCTCTTTCCATCTACTTGTCTCCACGAATCAATTGTCTTGATCCGTAAAGAGAAGGGAGATGTTGTTGAGGGTTAAAATCTTTGCCAACGAATCAACGGTCGAGACCAATGAACTACTTGAGGTTTGGGAGAGTAGGACTGCTCGAGGCTGAGGAGAGTGGGACTACTCGAGGCTCCAGGAGACTGCTCGAAGAGCCATCTTTGAGGAGCATTTCATAGCCAAAGACTCGAAGCTGCTGAAGTTCGAATTACATGTGTAATATTTTATTCTTGTTCTCTGTAAATTGGCCCCATGTTTTGATTAGGCCCATTAATCTTAGGTCAATTGTGGCTTTCTTCCCAAGTCTTGTATAAAGGGGAGGAAGGTCAAACTTTCCACCATTCATTCATGCAGTATTTTCACCTAGTCACATTTTTTTCTGTTTTTGGCCTCCGATTATTGTTTGATCAGATTTCTTCTACAAAACGTTGTAATCACTCTTTCAATATATAAAATAACACGTTTGGAGTGGTCCAGGGTACGTAAAACATTCCCATGGAAGTATTGTGTCAATTCCATCAAAGGTCGCTCAGAGCTTCGATCTTTCAATCAAAATCGAACCTCAACAAGAGGATCGAGCTGATCCTGACACTGATCGGGTCAATCCTGTACCCCGATCATATAGAAAATTGGCTGTGATCGAGTGACACAGAAAGTATGTAATTTTGTTTGAAGCAGGGGATTGATCCGATCGATCACCTGATTGGCCAGATCATGCTAGAACGCATTTTTGTGTGATTTTTGTCCGGAAAGCCTCGTTTTACCCCCCGACTTAATGGGACCTATATATACCCTCGTTCCTCATGAAATTTAAGAGTCCCCAAACATGTTTTCTTCTATTTTTACATTCCAACAAAGGGAAACACATCAAAGTTCAGATTTTTGCCTGGAGTTCATACGGATGAGAGAAGATTTAAGATCTAAGACTACGATGCTTTTGTATATTATTTTTGTGATTGTTGTTCTTTCTCTTTCTCTTGTAATCATTATGTTATGCTAGATCTGGATGGATGCTAGGGTTTGAAACTTCCTTGGATTTATTTGAATTTTATTGAATATTGTTTTTCCTTTTTCCTTTATTGTTTCTTCAATTCCGTTGAGCTTGATTTTGTGTGTCAGATTGTTTGGCCAACTATCTGCATAATTGTTCTAAAATTTATGCCGAACCAAGGATAAATTATGGAATAAGGAAGCGTGAATTGAGAATACGATTTTTTAATTGTTTGAGCTAGGAATTAACTGCATAGGAGTGTGAATTCGTAGGTCTTATCAAGAATAGAATTGGTTAGATTCCCAAGCCAGAATTTAATTCCGATTCTATTTCCATATTCTGTCGTGTCCGAGCCAGGATGACTGAGAATAACCTAACTGATACTTCACATTATTAAGAATTTAACTTAGTAAATGAATTCAATTGAATAAGAATAATCCATGGAAGGAATCGAATGCCCTAGGATTTGTATTTTCTTTTATTTGGTTTATTTAATTTATTTTATGTTTCTCTTAGGTAGTTTAGTTATTTTTCCTCATTTAAAATTGTCTAAACAGTAAGGTGGATTCTACGTTTTACTGTCTAACGAGTTAAACCTCATAACGGTCTATGAATTCAATAAATTATTTGGTACGTGTTCACCCACTATTAAATTGGCGCCATTGCTGGGGACCATCACTTTAACTTGTTAATAGTAACTCTGAATCTGAGACCTATTTGGTTAGACTTGTATCTTTGTATTATTTTCTATTTGTATTTTTTCTTTTTACTTCTATTTTTTTCTTTTTCGTATGTAAATTAAGTAGTTAGAGATGGAGCAAGATTGGCGAATGCACCGAACGCATAAAATATTATCAAGAAAGGAGGCCAATGCGGTATGAAAGGAGCAATCAAGTCATTAGGAGCACGTCACAACCACGACGCTACCTATGATATCCGACTTATTGGGGCAGTAACAGTGATGATGATAGCTGGAGTGATAGTGTTGAAGAGGAGGACGAAAGTGAAGAAGATGAGTCCTCTAATGATAATAGTGACGACGAGGAGGACGAGGTCGTAGAAGACCACTATGAGTTCTTGAATCGGAATCTTGCAACCATGGAGATTGAGATTGTTGACTACAGAGGTTGTTTGTCCGGTCTTCGTGCATCGAAAACTATTACAATTGATTTTGACCCTTGGGATGAGTATGCTTCAGATTTGTCAAAGTTGTCAAAAATGGAGATGCGAGAAATAGAGGAGGATTTCAAGGACAAGGTGCATCGAGAGTACCTAAGGAATGACATAGATTACCTTGTAGATCTAATATATCAACTATTGGCTCAACTATTACGACTCTACGAAGAAGCAAAGAAAGAGATCAGTAAATTCCAAACTACAATCGTGGAGGAACAAGAGCCTTGTGAGCCGAGTGAAGACATCTTGGTGACGTGGGATGAAGCAACTAGCTCTGAGGAGAAGCCCGCAACGCATGAGCTGACCAAGGAGTCTGTAGAGATATCAACTGATGATAGCCTTGTGGTCCACCATGAGACTACACCTTTGTTGACGTCTTCGTTGGACTTTACCCCAAAAGATTCTTCACTTTCTTCATTTAATGTTGTTCCTTTCTACTTTGTTTTCATTGATAACTCTGATGATGCTTCTTCTTCAGAAATTTGGGATGCCTAAGGTGTGTGCTCCACGCTCAGTAAATATGAAGCATGTGCATCTACATGGAGAAGCCACCATGGATGGCTTACTGAACTTTTTCCTTGGAGAAAACAATGCACTGCCTAACTTAGAGTGGATGATGACATGGAACCATTCCCTAGATCCACAAAGACAAGAAAAGAGAAGATGGAATGTCTTCCACCTTGATTTTCATTGAGATATCTGTTGAGGTTCGATTTTGATCGTTGGAACGATCGAGACTCTAAGCAGGAAAGTAAATCGGGAACCAAGACTTCGAGGAATATTTATAGTCCTCCTGAACGGAATTGCTAGTATTTTATAGAGAGATTAAGTGAAAATTACTGAGCTTCTCAACGATGAACTCATCGGAGTAGGTGATCGGAGTGATATAGTAGAGTGTGAGTGAACAGAATTGTGCGTGTATGGTGTGAGTGCGCTATTTATACTGTTACATTGAGAGAATCTGAATAATTCCTATCTAAGGGGTCTATTTATAAATAACCTAGGGGTGATATGCAAATACAGCTGGGGAAGTTAAGAGTCACGCGTTTTCCCCTATGCTGAGTCATCAAAAGGAATCGTTCTGGATCCTTTCAGCACGTGGGGTGCACACGCCTGGAATCTCGAGGCCGGGTCCAGAGAAGCTTTTAGTCTTGGTGTGCGAACTTTGTGGAGACTTCAAGATGAGGATGCTCGTGCTAGATTTATCGAAAGGGTCGTACGAGCCTGTGAGAGATTTTGAGATTTCTATCGATTGGCTGAGATTCGAGGATATGCCTTCGAGGCGGGCATCCTAGCCTTGTGATCAACAACTGAGAATGAACGGATATTTTTGCCCTCAACAATAGCTCCGAGTCTTCGCGAATCAAGTTAATTGATTCGGGGAGACAAACCAACGAAAGGTATAATTAGCACAAAGATATGTATTTAAGCGATATTCTACCTGCTTTCGAAGTAAGGTTTGGATTGTGTGTTGCTGCTACTGGTTCTTGATCCCTGTCAAGATTCCGTAAACAATCCATATCCCGATGTGGCCAGCCCCGAGTTAAGGAGGTGAAGAGTAAGGTATTTCACAAGAGAAATCTGAAATATTTTATACTTGCTGGAAGGCATGATATAAGTTTGAGCGTTCGGCCAGACCAAGGCCGAAGATACTTTGAGTGTGCACAGTTGGTTTTAGAGACGACCATGATGGAGTCGTATGGACAGAAGTTCTGTTGATAGATTTTAGTATGTGCGTCGAGGCGCGGCGGAGCTCGAAGGCCTGATAGTTAGTATGCATTTTAGTGCCTTGGGGCAAGAGTCATTGATATTGGTTGGCGTATTGACGCAGTTTCGATCGAGGGGCTTAGGAGCCGGCTTGAGAGATAGTAGTGCTCAACCAAGGGGCACGGGCCAGCTTGGGAGGTAATAAGGGGGTCGGCGGCGATAGCCCCGAGTATTTAAATAGACAGCGTAGAGCTGCATTTTTTCATAGATATTGCAGATGATAATCCAAAGAAATCCATAGAATGCTAATAATTGTAGAACTCCAAAAACCCATATTTAGGGTTGCCGAATCGTCGATCTTCGACTAGAGTACGAGCCCCGAGTAAGGAGACCTTAAGCGTTGACTTTGCATTGATAATTAAGAATCCCTGCGAAGATAATCCCAGGTCTCGAGGCCGAGCCCCGAGTTAATAAGAAATCCCTTTAATATGAGCGGGTGCGCTGCTCTACTCCGAGATTATATCGCCGGTCATTGGGTGTGCTGATATATGGGACTTCGAGTAATTCTATGAAGCCCATTATTCGGATATAAATCCAGTCAGGGGAAGGAAAGCTAGCCCCGGGTGCCTGCAAAACTAACTGAGACCTCGAGGGGTTACCTAGTCCCGAGTGTCTCGAAGCTAAACACAAATAGTTTGTACGGAGCTCGAGTTTTATACTCATAAGACTTTTAAATGTTCCTGCGCGCGTTGCTTATGTCGCTGAAATGGTGCCGTTTCACGGAGAGATGTTTCAGATTCTGGGTGCATAATAGAGACAAAATCCTCATGTCTGTCCTTATCCGATAGTCATTTCAAATTTGAAATGCTCTCTACTGTTCACCGTCTTCCTTATGATTTCCTCTGCCTTAGGTTCGTTGAAAGAAATCCGGTCAGTCGTCATCATTCCCTTTCCTATTTTTTGTTCTAAAGTACAATGCCACTTAGGGGTTCATTAGATAATATAACTTCTAGGCAAACCTCCGATTCTTAAGAAACCCTTTTTGACCATTTTGGGATTGATACCTGACTTTTTGCTTTCGGGGCCCCAGGTAACGAAGGACGTTGCCATGACCCCCCGGAAGGGTACACTATCTTTCCAGCCTATCTGTTTAAATCTAGCCTCCACTTAGCCCTCCATCCAATTTTTGCTAAACTTTTGGGGTACTACCAAATTGCACTGATGTAATTAGCTCCGACGGGCTGGATGACCGCCCTAGGGTTTTTAATACTTTTTCGCTCAGAGGGCCTGGGTGAACCTTCACTCGAAGAGTGAAGGCATTTTTACCACCTAAACATAGTTAGGAACGAAAGTTACTACTGCATAGCGAGGTGGAATGATGGCCCTTCCCCTATTATCAAAAATCTACCCACCAACTTTGGTAGTGGAAAGAATCCTATTTTTTCCTCGGACTCCCGCAATCTGTGCCTGCCTTACGTCGACACTTTACTGACATCGGTTGTAAGGCTCCTAAACCTTCCCCTTAAGAATGTTTTTTATTTGAGTTTTGCTTGAGTTATGCGCCTAATGTAATGTTGCTTTTTCTTTGTTTGGTCGCAGGTCTCGAATATCTTGCTTTTTCTCCAGAGAAGGAAGAGAGAGTACCCCAGATTAAGGAATCTCGGGCTTAGATTAGAAGGTGGATGTCTACTCTTTTTTCTACGCGGACGCCATGGAGGGATCTCTCGGAGGAGGAGGGACAGGTAGATGCCTTTGTTGTTGAGCAGGAAGGG